>JABWTJ010000060.1:3480678-3606167 GCA_016801875.1 Solanum sitiens
TTTCAGCACTCAATTTCAGAATTCTAAGACAGTTATTTCCAGAATGAACTCTACTGCTCAAAACAACTAAACAGGTCGTTACAATAGATACCAATTTACCCATCGTTCGCCCTCGAACGATCTAAAGAAGAAAAACAAGGACGAGAACGAGTACCTGAATCTGGGAACAGGTGTGGATATTTTTCTTGCATATCAGCCTCCTTCTCCCAGGTGGACTCTTCAACTGGTCGATTCTTCCATTGAACTTTGATGGATGCAATCTCCCTTGATCTCAATTTGTGAATTTCTCTATCTAGAATGGCAACAGGCTCCTCCTCATAAGACAATTTCTCATCAAGCAGAACCGAATCCCAACGAATGATGTAGTTTCCATCCCCATGGTATCTTTTCAACATAGACACATAAAATACCGGATGCACTCCTGAAAGCCCTGGAGGCAAGGCTAATTCATAAGCCACCTCTCCTACTCGCTTAAGTACTTCAAATGGTCCAATATACCTTGGGCTTAGCTTACCTCTTTTACCAAACCGCATCACCCCTTTCATGGGTGAGACCTTCAGCAAGACCTGTTCACCCTCCATGAACTCCAAGTCTCTAACCTTTCGATCTGCATATTCCTTTTGCCTACTTTGAGCCGCTAAAAGCTTTTCTTGAATAAATTTCACGTTCTCTAATGAATCCCTCAAAAGATCAGTACCCCAAGGTCTAACCTCAAATGCATCAAACCAACCAATGGGAGACCTACATCTCCTCCCATACAATGCTTCGAATGGAGCCATATCAATACTGGAGTGATAGCTATTGTTGTAGGAGAACTCTGCCAAGGGTAAGAAGTTATCCCAATGACCACCAAATTCTATCACACATGTCCGAAGCATATCTTCCAATACCTGAATCGTTCGCTCAGATTGTCCATCTGTCTGAGGGTGAAATGCAGTACTAAGATCCAACTTAGTACCTAACTCAGCATGTAATGTTCTCCAAAACTTAGAAGTAAATTGTGTACCTCTATCTGATATGATTGTAAAATGGAACCCCATGCAATCGAACAACCTCTGAGATATAGATTTTGGCTAACTTCTCTGCATTGTAGGTCACCTTGACTGGAATGAAGTGAGCAGACTTAGTCAATCTGTCCACAATTACCCAAATAGAATCAAACTTACCCAATGTTTTTGGAAGACCAACCACAAAGTCCATTGCAATTCTCTCCCACTTCCATTCAGGAATGGGCATTCTCTGAAGTGTTCCTCCAGGTCTCTGGTGTTCATACTTTACTTGCTGGCAATTTGGACATTTGGCAACAAAATCAACAATGTCGCGCTTCATTCTACTCCACCAAAAGTGTTGCTTTAGGTCACGGTACATCTTGGTTGCACCAGGATGTATAGAATATCCGGAACTATGAGCCTCTGTAAGGATAGTGTGGATCAAATCATCAACACGAGGCACACATACCCTTACCTTAATCCTCAAGACACCTTCCTCATCAATTATTGCCTCTTTAGACTCCCCTCGCAACACCGTATCCCGAATTCGGCTTAGCTTCTCATCATCAAACTGTTTTCCCTTGATCTTGTCAAGAAAAGAAGATCTTGCCTCCACACTGGCCAAAAATCCTCCTTTCTCTAGTATTTCCAGTCTCATAAGGTCGTTAGCCAAGTTTTGGACTTCTCTAGCCAATGGGCGTCTAGAAACTTGTAAGTGGGCTAAACTACCCATGCTACCTGCCTTTCTACTTAAAGCGTCAGCCACCACATTTGCCTTTCCTGGGGAACAAATAGTAATATATAGTCCCTTCACAGTTCATCCACCTCCTCTGCCTGCAAATTCAAGTCTTTCTGGGTAAAAAACAATACTGTAGACTACTATGGATTCTGTGTAGACCTCACAACTTGACCCCCAATAGATAGTGTTCTCCATTACTTGAATGCAAACACTACCCGCAGCCAACTCCAAATCATGGGTCGGATGTTTACGTTCATGCACTTTAATTGCCTCGAGCATAAGCAATTACATTCTTCTCTTGCATTAGCAACTGCAACCCAAAACCAGAATAGGAGCATTCACAATCAAACAATTGAATGTTTAACCCTCTACTGGCAAGGTAAGGATTAGGGTGCATAGTCAGCAAGGTCTTGAGTTCTGAAGATTTCATTCACATTCATGCCGACATAACAAATGGAACAATTCTGGCTTAGTCAAAGTTTCGTCAATTGGGGAAGCAATAGAAGAGAATCCCTTGACAAATAGACGGTAGTAGCTGGCTAAACCACAATAGCTCCTTAACTTCTGACACATTAGTAGGTCCTTACCCAATTCTTCACTGTTTCAATCATAGAAGGATCCATCCATCACCCCATCCCTTAGAAAACCACGTGCCCAAGAAGGACACTGAATCAGCAACCTCAACTTGGAGCATTTGGCATAAAGCTTTTTCTCCCTCAATACTTCCAACACAATTCTCAAGTGCTCCTCATGTTCCTTCTTGCTCTTTGAGTATATCAGTATATCATCAATAAATCCAATAACAAAAAGATCCAGATATGGCTTAAAAATCCCATTCATTAGGCTCATGAAAGCAGCAGGGGCATTCGTAAGACCAAAAGACATTACTAAGAATTCATAATGCCCATACCTGGTTCGAAAAGCAGTCCTTGGCACATCTGCTGTCCGTATTTTCAATTGATGATAACCGAACCTCAAATCAATTTTAGAGAAGACACAAGCACCTTGTAACTGATCGAACAAATCATCAATGCGAGGAATAGGATACTTGTTCTTAATAGTTACCTTATTCAGCTGCCTGTAGTCTATGCACATCCGAAGACTTCCATCTTTCTTCTTCACAAATAAAACAGGAGCACCCCAAGGAGATGCACTTGGCCTAATAAAACCTTTACCTAACAGCTCCTGAAGTTGGGCCTTTAACTCCCTTAACTCAGCTGGAGCCATTCTAAAAGGGGGTATGGAAATGGGTCGAGTACCTGGCTCCAGATCAATGCAAAAGTCGATATCCCTATCCGGTGGCATACCAGGAAGGTCTGCAGGAAACACATCCAGAAACTCACAGACTATTGAAACCGACTCAATTGTAGGTACTTGGGTAGTATCATCCCTGAGGTGTGCCAAGAAAGCTAAACATCCTTTACTAACCATTCTCTTAGCATGAAGAAAAGAGATAATACGAACTGGGGTAGAAATATAGTCACCCTCCCACACTATTGGGTCTATCCCAGGCTTGGCCAATGTCACAGTTTTAGTATTACAATCTAAGATTGCAAAATTTGGAGAAAGCCAAGTCATACCCAGAATTACATCAAAATCAACCATTTCTAGAATGATCAAATCCACGTAAGTGTTACTCCCTACAAAAGTCACAAGGCAAGACCTATACACCTTCTCAACTATCACAGACTCACCCACGGGAGTAGAGACACGAATAGGCATATCAAGTAAATCACAACTTAACTCAAGACCAGCACCAAATGAGGAAGATACATATGAAAAAGTGGATCCAGGATCAAATAATACTGAAGCCATGCAATCACAGACCAAAAGAGTACCTGTGATAACAGCATCAGATGCCTCTGCCTCAGACCTCCTGGGGAAAGCATAACAATGAGCCTTATCACCTGTCTGTCCATTGCCCCTACCAAGCTGCGCTGCAGTAGTTCCAACTTGCCCGCCACTCCTGCTGGTTTGGTGACCACCATTACCTTGGCCACTACGTCCTCCAGAATGGCGGCCTCTACCATGACCACCTCTACCTCTAACTATTGGGAGTCTGTAACTCTGTTTTGGACAATATCTCTTAATATGTCCAGTCTCTCCACATCCATAACAATTTCTGGAGTCTAGCATAGGTCTCTGTGAAAATGACGAAGTCTGGGGATAACCTCCAAACTCAGAAAAATGTTGACTGGTCTGCGATGGACTCCCAGTTAAAGCCTGCAGTGAAGACTGAATAGGACGGGCTGGGTAACCTCCTGAACTCTGCCCTCTGGAGTAAGAACCTCTAAACTCACCTTCCTTACGGAACTTCTTAAATGTTGACATCATGGTGAAGTTGTCTGGTTTCACCCCCTCTACCTCTATCACAAAATCAACCACTTCCTGAAAGGATTTTGCTACAGCAGCTACTTGTAAGGCTGGGATCTGCAATTCTGACCTCAATCCTTTCACAAAGCGGCGAATCCGCTCTTGTGGACTGAAGCAAAGCTGAGTGGCATACCTGGATAGGGCACAAAATTTGGCCTCATAAGCAGCAACGGACATCCTTCCTTGCTCTAGGCTCAGGAACTTATCTCTCCTCCTATCCCTTACAGTCCGGGGTATATACTTCTCCATAAACAGGCTAGAAAATGATGCCCAAGTCATGGGTGGTGCCTGTGCTGATTGACACTCAACATACGACCGCCACCACATTTTGGCATCCCCCTGAAACTGATAGGTCACAAACTCAACACCGAATCGTTCTACTATGTCCATGTTATGTAGCAGCTCATGACAATCAACCAGAAATTCATAGGCGTCCTCAGATTCAGCACCCTTGAAGACTGGAGGTCTCAACTTTAAGAACTTAATGAAAAGTTCATGTTGATCACCTGTCATTATAGACCCTGTGGTCAATCGAGGGAATGTGCCTACTTCCAATGATGTCTCCATGCGGAGAGCCACAGCAGCTGCATGTTGTACTCCCGGAATCGGAGGTGCTGGTGCAGAAAACACTGGAGGTGTCTGGCCCTGATCAGATTACCCGCTAAGATAAGCAAGAACCTGATTAATCATCTCTGGGGTAGGCTGGGGTGGTAATTCCTCATCTTGAACCTGCTCATTTTCTCCTTCCTCACCCTCTCTTACTACCTCATCATTTGGTGGATGAGTCACTGCCCTATTCCTAGCTGGACCAGGTGCTCGTCCTCTACCTCTAGTGGGCATCCTCCTGCGACCTCTACCACGACCTCTTGCTACTGCTCCTCTTCGAGCTACAGTCCCAGTGGCTGGCTCAGATGCATCTTGTCTTGCCGGGGTTGGTGTTGGCGCAGTCGTTGCTCTAGTTCTAACCATCTGCGAAATAGAGTGAAGATGGTCAGATACCAATTTGTATCACCCAGATACCAATTGGATCCAAGTAATAGCACGAAAGGAAGAAAGAAAGAAAGGAATTTTCCTAAAGTCTTATAGCCTCTCAAAGAAAAGTAAAGGCATCCCCCTACCGTTCCTTAAGACTCTATTAAACTCGTTCTTGTGTGATGAGACCGACGAACCTAACGCTCTGATACCAACTTTGTCACGACCCAAAACGATCTCGTGAGTGGCACCCACCCTTATCCTACTAGGTGAGCGAACCAACAAATCTAAACTCCAATATTTACCAATAGTTCAACTGTAAATAACAAAATAATGCGGAAGACTCAAAATCTGATTTAAGGTAACTAAGTAAATAAGCTTCTAAGTTTACACTTATCATCCCCAAAATCTGGAAGTCATCACATCAAGAACATCTATCCTCAAATTACAAGTCTAAGAATGTTTGAGAAACAAAATAAGTAAGAAAATGGTCCATGTCCGAAATTCAAAGACATCAAGACTTGAAGAAGAAAATCCAGCACGAGCTAAGAATAATAGCTCACCCCGAACTCTGATATGCTGAAGACTGGCTAGAACTGAGGGCGAGTCGAAGACGATGGCACACTTGCTGCACTCCACAAAATAACAAAGAAGAAAATACAAGTAGGGGGTCAGTACAAGGAACACGTACTGAGTAGGTATCATCGGCCAACTCAAAATAGAAAGCAATATATACCGAATAATAATATACAGTCAACCACAATACTTAACAGATAGCAAGTAACAATTACATAAACCATTGGCAACAACACCATAATAAGTACACCATCAATCACAACATCAAGCACAACCTTGAGGACTCATGCCTCCACACCATACTCATTTGGGAAAATAGTTTCTTTGAATTTGAGTAAAATAATATAATTCAAGATTCTTTTCATTTAAAAATACCGTGTCGGAACGTGACACTCCGATCCAAAATACCGTGTCGGAACGTGACACTCCGATCCAAAATATACCGTGTCGGAACGTGACACTCCGATCCAAAAATACCGTGTCGGAACGTGACACTCCGATCCAAAAATACCGTGTCGGAACGTGACACTTCGATCCAAAAATGTATTTAATTTATTTAAACTGTTTTCAAACCATTTTATTTCCACCAAGCCTTCTTTATTCAAGGCATCACTTCAAAAGAGAGTTTTCAAGAATAAAATTCAATAGTCTCAATATTTTAGGCAAAACACAAACCACACAATCATAATATACAACCACAAAATCAAGTAATAGGAGACTTTACAATATCATCCAATACATATCAATCGCTATTTAGAGTTTATCTATCACATAGAAATAAACCATAACCTACCTCCACCGAAGAACCGAAATCAAGCAAGCTACCTCTCCAATGCCTTTGCCTTTCTTATTGCCTAAGAACCCTTTCAATCCGAAGTCCAAAATGCCTGTTCTCCTCTCCCTTTCACGTTTTTCTCTCACTGCTTCCCAGCTGATCAGTTCTTCCCTCTCTCAATTCAAGACTCCCTCCTCTAATAATAATGCAAGACTATACTTATTGTAAAAGTAATCCCCCATTAGTCTAAAGTTACTTTCTTTAATACCCACTAACTCCATTATAAAAGCTAGTCCACTAAATACATAAATAATAGCCCCAAACATCCATTAAAATAATTAGTGGAAGCTGACATCGTGTGGGGTTACGCTGCGTGTGACGGTCCGTCGTGTCTGTGATGGTCCGTCCTGCAGGTCCGTCACGAAGTTCAGAGAGTCGATTTCAGCATGTCAATTTTCAAGAGTTGAAGTGTTTTGGAACGAGACCTCCTCGACGGTCCGTCGTGTCTGTGACGGTCCGTCCTGCATGTCCGTCATAGAGTTCAGAGAGTCGATTTCTGCACTCAATTTCAGAATTCTAAGTGTTTTGGAATGAGACCTCCTCGACGGTCCGTCGTGTCTGTGACGGTCCGTCCTGCATGTCCGTCATAGAGTTCAGAGAGTCGATTTCTGCACTCAATTTCAGAATTCTAAGTGTTTTGGAACGAGACCTCCTCGACGGTCCGTCGTGTCTGTGACGGTCCGTCCTGCAGGTCCGTCACAGAGTTCAGAGAGTCGATTTTCAGCACTCAATTTCAGAATTCTAAGACAGTTATTTCCAGAATGAACTCTACTGCTCAAAACAACTAAACAGGTCGTTACAAAAACTAATGATTTATCTATATTTCTATCTGATAATGCTATTGAGTAGTTAGCACTTATTATAAATTTAAATTTTTGGTATATTAAATTTTCTTTTATCGCACTAATTACACTTTTTTCTATAGGATATATAATTCTATCATCTGCTAAATATATTTCAATAGGTGTATCTATTCCTTCTCTAAAACATACTTTTATTAATATTTCTGTTCCACCTAGGTGTACATATTTTATAGGTGTTTTAGCTTTTATATCTTGTATTTCTTTATTTATTATTCTCTTATTTAATATAGGTATTTGTGCTTTTCCTTTTGTATATTTACAGTCTATGATATGTTCTTTTTGGCTAACTACATAGTATTCATCTTTTTGTCTTTTAAACCAATTTTTTAAAGTAGGTATTTCAAGTACCTTTTCAACACTTAAATCTAATTCTTTTTCTTTTATTTGTTGAAAATTTGTATTATCAAATATAATTTTTTGTTCTACTGATTCTTCATTTTGATATTCTTCTTTAGATATTATCTTTATGTCATCTTCAGACATTATATTTCTTCATTTATTATCTCATTATCTAAATCCATATTTGTTTTTTCTAATTCAGTTTCTATATCAGATACTTCATATATACTATCTTTTCACTTAATTCATAGTCTATGTAATCTATCTGCATATATTCTTCATTATCTATAATTATTTCTGCAATTTGCTTACCTTTTGGATTTTTAGGTAACTTACAATTTCTAGCTAAATGTCCTAACTTTCCACAATTATAACAAGTACAATCTGATAATTTTCTTTTTGGTCTATAATGTCTTTTTGTTTTATAATTTTTTACATAATATCTTCTTCTTGGATTTTTGTATTTATATTTAGTTTTGGTTTTTCTATAATTTTTATGTCTTCTAGATCTTTGTTTTCTATAATATTTATCTGTACAACCAAATTGGGGTGCTATTTTATTTTTGCAACATGCTAGATTTTTTATTAATACTTTTTTCATTTTTAGTTTTTCTTTTTGGTTTTCACATAATTGTATAAACCATTGTTGTAGAAATTTTATTCTAGCTCCTAAAGTATCTGTTAATCCTTCATTATTCCAATCTTTAATTATTTTTGTACTAAATGGTTCTGGTAGTTTTGTAAAATATTGTTGTCTGATTTGTTTTGCTTCATTTATATCATATCTTGCTTTGTAATAATATTCTTTAAATGCACATGTATATTCTTCTATGTAACACATTTTACATATGCTTAATTTTGTCATAAGTTGTCTATTTATTATTTTTTCTCTATTTTGTTCTTTTATTTCTGTAGTCATACCACCAAATTCATTTCTTATTGCTAATTCATATTTATCTAATATATCTATATTTGTTGTTGATGTT
The DNA here is from genome assembly GCA_016801875.1 of Solanum sitiens. Classification (NCBI taxonomy): domain Eukaryota; kingdom Viridiplantae; phylum Streptophyta; class Magnoliopsida; order Solanales; family Solanaceae; genus Solanum; species Solanum sitiens. Next base: position 3,489,351 of record JABWTJ010000060.1, read on the forward strand.
GATCCATCTATTTTTTTATCACTCCTAAGTGTTACTACACTTTCTGAGGGTAAATTTTCTATCCATAATTTTGTTGTTCCTACAAATGTTCTTTCTATATATCCTGGTGTTTCTTTTATTGCTATTTTATTATCAACTAGTTGTTTAGATATATTTCCTATCCATAATAAAATTACTTTATTTATATCCATCACACAGTCTAAATCTAAAAAGTTATTTTGTTCAATTATTGGTCTAGGTATCCATTTTTTATTTAATCTGCTATTCCATATTGTATTTGTTCTATCTGATCTTTCATAATTTTCTGTATAATAAGTTGGTGTTGTTCTTCTAGGACTACTTCTTCTAGGACTATTAACTGGGGTTTTAACTCTTGATGTACTTGGTTGATTTACATTTCCTCTATTTATTTCTAGTTTTTTCGGTTTATTTACTTGTTCTAGAATTTCTGCATATGTTTCACTTATATCACTTATTTCTGATTTTTGATCATTCATTGTATCTGACTCATTCATTTCATCATTTATTTCATTTATTTCCTCTATTTCAAGATTTTCAGTTAATATTTGTTTCATTTTATTTATTTCATTGGTCAATTCAAATTCTTTTTCTTTTTCCTTTTCTAGCTGTTTTTCTTTTTGTTTATTTTCATATAATAATTTTAACTTAGCTAATTCTTTTTCTAATTCACTTATTTTTGTATTTTTTTATTTCTTCTAGCTTTTGTATTTCCTGTTTTGCCTATATTTTTATTTTTTCTATCTCTTTGGCTTTATCTATTTCTTCATTTTCTTTTGTTATCCTTACCATAGCTGTTAAACTATCTTCTAATTTTGCTGTTTCTTTTTCCAACATTAAATACAAGTTATTTCCTATTTTTTTATATCGTCTTCCTAAGTTTGAAAATATTATTTTTATTACTAATCCTTCTTGATTTTCATATATTTTTTCATCTACTGCAAATTCCTCTTTATTCATTATGGTTGTTATTATAACTTATATCATGTTATAATTTATATTTTAGGCAATTTATTTGTATTTCTAACTTAAATATAACTTTTCTTTGTATTGATATAACTTTACTACTTATTCCTGCAAATATATTTTCTTTTATTCTTTCTTTTTTAAATTCATATTCTTGTCTTTTTTCGTTTATCTTTTCTATCAATTGTTGTTATATATTTCTCTGTCCATATTGCTTTTTCAGATAACACACATATTTATATTCTGTTTTAGAAATAATGTCTATCAAAAGATTTTCTTTATTAGTATCTTTTTTAGTAATTTGTAATAATTCATACTCTATATATAAATTTTTTAACTTTTTCTGTGTCTTTTGTATTTTTCTTTTTATCTTAGTAGTTGCTTTATTTAATTTATTCTTCATATTTTAAGAAAATATTTTTTCATAATATTCTTTTTTTAGTAAATTTAATCTTTGTATTTCTTTAGCATTGGTTTCTATATATTATAAATATTCTTCCTCTTTAAGATATATATATCTATTTACATTTTCAATTAATAATGTTTCCTCTAAATCTATTTTTTCTTTTGTCTCTTTCCATAATTGCAAATATCTATAATTTATCATTGATCCCTATATAATTCTAGATCATTATATAAATAATCTATGTCAAAATCATCTGAAATAATTAGTTCTGTCCAATCATAAATTGTTTCTTCAATTATTTCATATGTTACTAATCTATCATAGATTATTCTTCTTATATCAGTATTAAGACCTTTTAGTATATAGAATAGTAATATCATATAGTTAACATCATCATTTAATAGGTAAGAAGTCATTTTATCATATTTTTGCTAAAATTTTATTCCTTCTAACCTCTTAATTTATTATACTTATTTATTATGCAATAATAACAATTTAATAATCATCTCGTCTAGTCACTACTACGGTTTTCTTCTTTGATTAGTTACCCTAACAGCGCCTCAACTGTGTTTACTCCCCTAAACGGCCTTCTTGCCTAACGGTTTCAACCTTAGGATGGCATAGTCTGGGCATACTGACTCTAAAAATATTTCCGTAGCAAACCTTCTAAAGATGGTTATTATAACATTATTAAAACATAATAAACAATTATAATCAACAAGAGATTATCAGGAATAAAACAGTTTAGCTACTCATGAATAAAAATGAGTATACCTGTTTTTGTAGATTTTCCATATCTGATTTGTTTTTCATAGTTTTTTCTTAACTTAGCTCTGATACCAATATGGGGGTGGAAGCGGAATTGAGAGAGTTGAGAGAGTTAGATGTAGAGAGAAGAGGGGATGATCTTATTATTGAGGGAAACCCTCTATTTATAAAAGATTTATATTGGCCTAGTGGCCGACACTACTAGACATCACTACCTTATTTACTTTACACATGGCCATTTTTTATTGTGGCCGACACTAAAAACAAACAACTTTACATAGTGGGTTTATAAATGACCCATACTATTTACTTTACGACTTTTTATAACAAAACAAAATTATACTATTCCTACTTTTACATCTGTCTTCTACTTTATGTCTTTTTCCTATCTCTTCTTTCTTCTTATCTTCTTATCTTCTTATCTTCTTGCAACTTCTTTTACATTGCTTTCAATCTGTCCTTATCTCTATTCCAGTTGTACATCTGGTATCTCTGTTATGTCTGCTCCATTACATTTCGAGCAACGATGATCTGGATATTTGTGGCTAATTAACTTGCAATATCTAGTTAGGAGCTAGAATAAAATTTCTACAACAATGGTTTATACAATTATGTGAAAACCAAAAAGAAAAACGTCTATTTATTATTTTTTCTCTATTTTGTTCTTTTATTTCTGTAGTCATACCACCAAATTCATTTCTTATTGCTAATTCATATTTATCTAATATATCTATATTTGTTGTTGATATTGATCCATCTATTTTTTTATCATTCCTAAGTGTTACTACACTTTCTGAGGGTAAATTTTCTATCCATAATTTTGTTGTTCCTACAAATATTCTTTCTATATATCCTGGTGTTTCTTTTATTGCTATTTTATTATCAACTAGTTGTTTAGATATATTTCCTACCCATAATAAAATTACTTTATTTATATCCATCACACAGTCTAAATCTAAAAAGTTATTTTGTTCAATTATTGGTCTAGGTATCCCTTTTTTATTTAATCTGCTATTCCATATTGTATTTGCTCTATCTGATCTTTCATAATTTTCTGTATAACAAGTTGGTGTTGTTCTTCTAGGACTACTTCTTTTAGAATTACTTCTAGGACTATTATCTGGGGTTTTAACTCTTGATGTACTTGGTTGATTTAATATAGGTATTTGTGCTTTTCCTTTTGTATATTTACAGTCTATGATATGTTCTTTTTGGCTAACTACATAGTATTCATCTTTTTGTCTTTTAAATCAATTATTTAAAGTAGGTATTTCAAGTACCTTTTCAACACTTAAATCTAATTCTTTTTCTTTTATTTGTTGAAAAATTGTATTATCAAATATAATTTTTTGTTCTACTGATTCTTCATTTTGATATTCTTCTTTAGATATTATCTTTATGTCATCTTTAGACATTATATTTCTTCATTTATTATCTCATTATCTAAATCCATATTTGTTTCTTCTAATTCAGTTTCTATATCAGATACTTCATATATACTATCATTTTCACATAATTCATAGTCTATATAATCTATCTGCATATATTCTTCATTATCTATAATTATTTCTGCAATTTGATACCAATATGGGGGTGGAAGCGGAATTGAGAGAGTGGAGAGAGTTAGATGTAGAGAGAAGAGGGGATGATCTTATTATTGAGGGAAACCCTCTATTTATACAAGATTTATATTGGCCTAGTGGCCAACATTACTAGACATCACTACCTTATTTACTTTACACATGGCCATTTTTTATTGTGGCCGACACTAAAAACAAACAAATTTACATAGTGGGTTTATAAATGACCCATACTATTTACTTTACGACTTTTTATAACAAAACAAAATTATACTATTCCTACTTTTACATCTGTGTTCTACTTTATGTCTTTTTCCTATCTCTTCTTTCTTCTTATCTTCTTATCTTCTTATCTTCTTGCAGCTTCTTTTACATTGCTTTCAATCTGTTCTTATCTCTATTCCAGCTGTACATCTGGTATCTCTGTTATGTCTTCTCCATTACATTTCGAGCAACGATGATCTGGATATTTGTGGCTAATTAACTTGCAATATCTAGTTAATAAACTTTGAGAAATAAATTCTTTTCTCAAAGCTCTTGTTGTAGGTTTTTCTTCAGGTCTGAGTAATGATAAAATCCATTGCTGGACTTCTTCCATATCTGCTTCTCTTACATTTCTTGAATTCGAATAAATCATTAACTGATCTCTGGCAAAGTAACTCCATATGGCGTTTCCATTTAAATAATTATCTGCTAGCTCTTGGATAATAGTTGAAATTCCAATAATTCTTTTATTTTCATAGAAATTGGGTATCTCTATCATAGGTATTTTTGGTTGTATCACTATATCTTCTGGTATTAACATGTTTCTTGTCAATCCAATCTTTACAACTTGGATCACTGGTTTTATCTCGTCATATAATATCTCTGCTGTTGCTGTATAGAATTTTATAAAAAATAAATCTCCTTTTGTAATTATTTTATAAGTTAAAAATGCCTTATGTATCTCTGTTATTCCTTGTAATTCTTCTTCATCGTATGTATATACAGTACTAAGTAATTCATAATGGTAACATGTTTTAACTAAATTTGAATTTGTTTTTGGCTGAGCTATAAGTTTATTATATCCTTGTAATTTTTGAGTTATATAATCTTGGGTTGAGTCTTTGGTTGTAACTGACCTTGGGTTTTGGTTTAGAAATGTTTGAATTTTATGTATATTTTGTATGTAGGTTTGAGATAGATGGTTGTATATCTTTTTCTCTTGGTGTAAGCTTGCTGCGTAGGTATTTACTTGGGGTGGTGTCATAATTGGTCTTTGTATTTTTGGAGTAAATGGGTTTGTGAACATGGTATTTAAATTGGTATTTTTGTATTGTGGTTTTGTAGGTTGTCCACTTGTACCTGCACTTGTGCCTGCAATGTTAAATAAATTATTCTGGGTTTTTCGGAGTTTCCCAACGTCTCCTGCTAGCTCCGGATTTTTATAGTCTTCCTGGGGACTGCTATATTTAGCCTTAGACTTCAGATTAACTTCATTAGTCTTTAGCTTTTTTATCTCTTCATCCATACTATCCACTTTAATACAAAGTGTAGTATTGGCTTTGAGTATCTTATCCATTGTATCTTTTTCTGGCTAAGTTTGTGTACCTTTGTCTTGATAGGTAGTCTGCAATAACATTTTTATCAGTTTTTGTTATCTCTATAGTAAATGTAAAATTTCGTATATTTAATACAAGTCTTCTTATTTCCTTTGTTGTTACTGAATCTGGTATTTTTCTCATTATCCACCATTTTACTTGAGTATTATCTGTTCTGACAATAAATTTGTTATAAACAATATATGGCTTAAAAGCTAATAAACATTTATATAATCCAAATAGTTCTTTTCTATTTATTTCCCATTTTAATTGTGCTTCTGTATATGATCCTGAGTAATATCTACAATGATGTTCTATTTTTTCTTTGTCATATTTATATTTTAATACTCCTCCATAACTGTGATTGCTTGAATCTGTTTCAACAATATAAGTAAATGATCTATTTTCATCTGGGAAATATAGTCTTGGTAATTTTTTACATAAATTCTTAATATTTCTTATATGTTCTTTATCTTTATTGTCAAAATGATATTCAACATCTTTTTTAAGTTTTCTATGTAATGGTTTTATATGTTCTGCTAATTTTGGTATATATTCTCTCACTTGATTTACTAATCCTAAAAAGGATTGTAATTTCTTTTTTGTATCTATATTTTCATCAAGATTAATTATTTTTTGTACTGTGGGTTTGCATTTTTATTCCATTTTTATCTATTTGTATTCCTAGAAATTCTATCTGAGATTTCATAATTTCTGCTTTCTTTTTACTTAAACTTAAACCTGATTGTTTAATTATATGTAAAAAATTTTCTAATAACCTTATATGTTCATCTTGTGTTTTGAGTATAATAATATATCATCTATATATACAATGCAATTTTCTAATTGATTAAAATAGTTATCCATGAAATGCTGATACCTGGTGTATTTTTATATCCAAATGGTAAAACATTCCATTCATAGAATCCCTGTGGTACTGTGAATGCTGTTAATTGTTTAGATTCTTTTTCCAATTTTAAGTGATAAAATCCTGATTTGCAATCAAATTTACTAAAATAATTATATCCTTGTATTTGTCTTATTTTGAGTATCTTATTTGGTATCGGATAATTATATGTTTTAGTTTTAGCATTTAAGTTACGATAATCTATAACCATTCTACTTTTACCTCTTTTTTGTTCACTATGTTTATTAACTATAAATGCTGGGCTTGTATGTTTACTATTGCTTTCTTGTATATAATTATTCTTTAATAATTCATCTATATGCATTTTAAATTCTTTTAAATCATCAAAATTATATTTTAATGGTTTTTGTGTGATTATACTATTTTCATCTATTAATTCAATCTTTACTTTTGTCTTATGTTTTTCCCATCCTTGTAATGGGTTTTCACTATATAATAATTCTAATTGGTCATTAATTATTTTAACCTTATCTATTGTAAATATAATAATTTCTAATTGGTTTATTTGATTTTTACTTATATTTTCCATTTCTTGGTTTATCTTTTCACTTCCTTTTATCCATTCTTTAGATTTTCGTTGTTTATTATTTACTCTTTTTGCTCCTATTTTATTTCCACATGGCGTAGTAAACCACCAATGTGTTTTTGTTATAATATGAGGATATAATCTTTCTAAAAATGGCATTCCTAATAACATATCTTTTGTTGTAAATTCAAAATTATACATTTCTTCTATTGTTATTATTTTATCCCATATTTGTATTTTTATATTTTTCGCTTTATATGTAATCATGCTTCCTTCATTATTAAATCCCGTTACTACCATAGGTGTTTTTAATTTTTCCCATTTATCTTCTGGTAAACAATTATATTTACATATATTTGCTTCTGCTCCTATATCTATCATGGGGGTATAATATCTGTTGTGATATCCTTTTACAATAATTTTGGCAAGTAAATATATTTTCATTATTCATTGTGTTCTTTTGATAATTATTTTCTTATTTTGGCAAGTTATGATTAATTGTTCATCTTCTATTTTATATGGTTTAACTTTATCTAACCATTTTATTCCTAAGGTAATATTATGATTTCCTTGGTAAATTTTAAATGGTATTACTAATGGTATTCCTCCTATAATTATTTCTTTTTCTGTTATCTCTTCATTTGTAGTTACTATTTCACTAGGTAATCCAGGGCATGATTGTCCTGTTTTCATAATTTCTGTTTCTAATACTAATTCTCTAGTTATATAGTTTTCTTCTTGTCCTGTATTTATTAAGATTTTATATCTTTTTTGGTCTATTATTCCAGTTATAAAATAATGATATGGTGTTTCTACTTCTGTATTTAATAAAAGTTTAGGAATTTCATAGTTTCTTTTAGATGTGCTTGCTCTTGATGAGGTAGTTTTGGTTAATGTATTTGGTACACTTGAAGTACTTAATCTTTCTTTTACTATCTCTAAATCTTCTTCCATGTCAATTTCTTTATAACTATAATTATTGTTATCTATTATAGTAATTACTCTTTCAAAAGGATTTTCTATTTTTATTTTATCAATTTTATTTCTTGCCATTACTTTATGTTTTGTTGTTAATATATATAAGTTTTTACATCTTGCTGTAAATATTTTACTGCCTGGTGCTAATTCTATTCCAGACAATTTCCCATATAAAACTAAAGATTTATCTATATTTCTATATGATAATGCTATTGAGTAGTTGGCACTTATTATAAATTTAAATTTTTGGTATATCAAATTTCCTCTTACTGCGCTTATTACACTTTTTTCTATAGGATGTATAATTCTATCATCTGCTAAATATATTTCAATAGGTGTATCTATTCCTTCTCTAAAACATGCTTTTATTAATATTTCTGTTCCTCCTAGGTGTACATATTTTATAGGTGTTTTAGCTTTTATATCTTGTATTTCTTTATTTATTATTCTCTTATTTAATATAGGTATTTGTGCTTTTCCTTTTGTATATTTACAGTCTATGATATGTTCTTTTTGGCTAACTACATAGTATTCATCTTTTTGTCTTTTAAACCAATTTTTTAAAGTAGGTATTTCAAGTACCTTTTCAACATTTAAATCTAATTCTTTTTCTTTTATTTGTTGAAAAATTGTATTATCAAATATAATTTTTTGTTCTACTGATTCTTCATTTTGATATTCTTCTTTAGATATTATCTTTATGTCATCTTCAGACATTATATTTCTTCATTTATTATCTCATTATCTAAATCCATATTTGTTTCTTCTAATTCAGTTTCTATATCAGATACTTCATATATACTATCATTTTCACTTAATTCATAGTCTATGTAATCTATCTGCATATATTCTTCATTATCAATAATTATTTCTGCAATTTGCTTACCTTTTGGATTTTTAGGTAACTTACAATTTCTAGCTAAATGTCCTAACTTTCCACAATTATAACAAGTACAATCTGATAATTTTCTTTTTAGTCTATAAGGTCTTTTTGTTTTATAATTTTTTACATAATATCTTCTTCTTGGATTTTTGTATTTATATTTAGTTTTGGTTTTTCTATAATTTTTATGTCTTCTAGATCTTTGTTTTCTATAATATTTATCTGTACAACCAAATTGGGGTGCTATTTTATTTTTGCAACATGCTAGATTTTTTATTAATACTTTTTCCATTTTTAGTTTTTCTTTTTGGTTTTCACATAATTGTATAAACCATTGTTGTAGAAATTTTATTCTAGCTCCTAAAGTATCTGTTAATCCTTCATTATTCCAATCTTTAATTATTTTTGTTTAAATTGTTCTGGTGGTTTTGTAAAATATTGTTCTTTGATTTCTTTTTCTTCATTTATATCATATCTTGCTTTGTAATAATATTCTTTAAATGCACATGTATATTCTTCTATATAACACATATTACATATTGCTAATTTTGTCATAAGTTGTCTATTTATTATTTTTTCTCTATTTTGTTCTCTTATTTCCGTAGTCATACCACCAAATTCATTTCTTATTGCTAATTCATATTTATCTAATATATCTATATTTGTTGTTTATGTTGATCCATCTATTTTTTTATCACTCCTAAGTGTTACTACACTTTCTGAGGGTAAATTTTCTATCCATAATTTTGTTGTTCCTACAAATGTTCTTTCTATATATCCTGGTGTTTCTTTTATTGCTATTTTATTATCAACTAGTTGTTTAGATATATTTCCTACCCATAATAAAATTACTTTATTTATATCCATCACACAGTCTAAATCTAAAAAGTTATTTTGTTCAATTATTGATCTAGGTATCCATTTTTTATTTAATCTGCTATTCCATATTGTATTTGCTCTATCTGATCTTTCATAATTTTCTGTATAATAAGTTGGTGTTGTTCTTCTAGGACTACTTCTTCTAGGACTACTTCTAGGACTATTATCTGGGGTTTTAACTCTTGATGTACTTGGTTGATTTACATTTCCTGTATTTATTTCTAATTTTTTCGGTTTATTTACTTGTTCTAGAATTTCTGTATATGTTTCACTTATATCACTTATTTCTGATTTTTGATCATTCATTGTATCTGACTCATTCATTTCATCATTTATTTCCTCTATTTCAAGATTTTCAGTTAATATTTGTTTCATTTTATTTATTTCATTGGTCAATTCAAATTCTTTTTCTTTTTCCTCTTCTAGCTGTTTTTCTTTTTGTTTATTTTCATATAATAATTTTAACTTAGCTAATTCTTTTTCTAATTCACTTATTTTTGTATTTTTTATTTCTTCTAGCTTTTGTACTTCCTGTTTTGCTTGTATTTTTATTTTTTCTATCTCTTTGGCTTTATCTATTTCTTCATTTTCTTTTGTTATCCTTACAATAGCTGTTAAACTATCTTCTAATTTTGCTGTTTCTTTTTCCAACATTAAATACAAGTTATTTCCTATTTTTTTATATCGTCTTCCTAAGTTTGAAAATATTATTTTATTACTAATCCTTCTTGATTTTCATATATTTTTTCATCTACCGCAAATTCCTCTTTATTCATTATGGTTGTTATTATAACTTATATCATGTTATAATTTATATTTTAGGCGATTTATTTGTATTTCTAACTTAAATATAACTTTTCTTTGTATTGATATAACTTTACTACTTATTCCTGCAAATATATTTTCTTTTATTCTTTCTTTTTTAAATTCATATTCTTGTCTTTTTTCGTTTATCTTTTCTATCAATTGTTGTTTATATATTTCTCTGTCCATATTGCTTTTTCAGATAACACACATATTTATATTCTGTTTTAGAAATAATGTCTATCAAAAGATTTTCTTTATTAGTATCTTTTTTAGTAATTTGTAATAATTCATACTCTATATATAAATTTTTTAACTTTTTCTGTGTCTTTTGTATTTTTCTTTTTATCTTAGTAGTTGCTTTATTTAATTTATTCTTCATATTTTAAGAAAATATTTTTTCATAATATTCTTTTTTTAGTAAATTTAATCTTTGTATTTCTTTAGCATTGGTTTCTATATATTATAAATATTCTTCCTCTTTAAGATATATATATCTATTTACATCTTCAATTAATAATGTTTCCTCTAAATCTATTTTTTCTTTTGTATCTTTCCATAATTGCAAATATCTACAATTTATCATTGATCCCTATATAATTCTAGATCATTATATAAATAATCTATGTCAAAATCATCTGAAATAATTAGTTCTGTCCAATCATAAATTGTTTCTTCAATTATTTCATATGTTACTAATCTATCATAGATTATTCTTCTTATATCAGTATTAAGACCTTTTAGTATATAGAATAGTAATATCATATAGTTAACATCATCATTTAATAGGTAAGAAGTCATTTTATCATATTTTTGCTAAAATTTTATTCCTTCTAACCTCTTAATATATTATACTTATTTATTATGCAATAATAACAATTTAATAATCATCTCGTCTAGTCACTACTACGGTTTTCTTCTTTGATTAGTTACCCTAACAGCGCCTCAACTGTGTTTACTCCCCTAAACGACCTTCTTGCCTAACGGTTTCAACCTTAGGATGGCATAGTCTGGGCATACTGACTCTAAGAATATTTTCGTAGCAAACCTTCTAAAGATGGTTATTATAACATTATTAAAACATAATAAACAATTATAATCAACAAGAGATTATCAGGAATAAAACAGTTTAGCTACTCATGAATAAAGATGAGTATACATGTTTTTGAAGATTTTCCATATCTGATTTGTTTTTCATAGTTTTTTCTTAACTTAGCTCTGATACCAATATGGGGGTGGAAGCGGAATTGAGAGAGTTGAGAGAGTTAGATGTAGAGAGAAGAGGGGATGATCTTATTATTGAGGGAAACCCTCTATTTATACAAGATTTATATTGGCCTAGTGGCTGACACTACTAGACATCACTACCTTATTTACTTTACACATGGCCATTTTTTACTGTGGCCGACACTAAAAACAAACAACTTTACATAGTGGGTTTATAAATGACCCATACTATTTACTTTACGACTTTTTATAACAAAACAAAATTATACTATTCCTACTTTTACATCTGTCTTCTACTTTATGTCTTTTTCCTATCTCTTCTTTCTTCTTATCTTCTTATCTTCTTATCTTCTTGCAGCTTCTTTTACATTGCTTTCAATCTGTCCTTATCTCTATTCCAGCTGTACATCTGGTATCTCTGTTATGTCTTCTCCATTACATTTCGAGCAACGATGATCTGGATATTTGTGGCTAATTAACTTGCAATATCTAGTTAATAAACTTTGAGAAATAAATTCTTTTTCTCAAAGCTCTTGTTGTAGGTTTTTCTTCAGGTCTGAGTAATGATAAAATCCATTGCTGGACTTCTTCCATATCTGCTTCTCTTACATTTCTTGAATTCGAATAAATCATTAACTGATCTCTGGCATAGTAACTCCATATGGCGTTTCCATTTAAATAATTATCTGCTAGCTCTTGGATAATAGTTGAAATTCCAATAATTCTTTTATTTTCATAGAAATTGGGTATCTCTATCATAGGTATTTCCGGTTGTATCACTATATCTTCTGGTATTAACATGTTTCTTGTCAATCCTATCTTTACAACTTGGATCACTGGTTTTATCTCGTCATATAATATCTCTGCTGTTGCTGTATAGAATTTTATAAAAAATAAATCTCCATTTGTAATTCTTTTATAAGTTAAAAATGCCTTATGTATCTTTGGTATTCCTTGTAATTCTTCTCCATCGTATGTATATACAGTACTAAGTAATCCATAATGGTAACATGTTTTAACTAAATTTGAATTTGTTTTTGGCTGAGCTATAAGTTTATTATATCCTTGTAATTTTTGAGTTATATATCCTTAGACTTCAGATTAACTTCATTAGTCTTTAGCTTTTTTATCTCTTCATCCATACTATCCACTTTAATACAAAGTGTAGTAATGGCTTTGAGTATCTTATCCATTGTATCTTTTTCTGGCTCAGTTTGTGTACCTTTGTCTAGATAGGTAGTCTGCAATAACATTTTTATCAGTTTTTATTATCTCTATAGTAAATGTAAAATTTCGTATATTTAATACAAGTCTTCTTATTTCCTTTGTTGTTACTGAATATGGTATTTTTCTCATTATCCACCATTTTACTTGAGTATTATCTGTTCTGACAATAAATTTGTTATAAACAATATATGGCTCAAAAGCTAATAAACATTTATATAATCCAAATAGTTCTTTTCTATTTATTTCCCATTTTAATTGTGCTTCTATATATGATCCTGAGTAATATCTACAATGATGTTCTATTTTTTCTTTGTCATATTTATATTTTAATACTGCTCCATAACTGTGATTGCTTGAATCTGTTTCAACAATATAAGTAAATGATCTATTTTCATCTGGGAAATATAGTCTTGGTAATTTTTTACATAAATTCTTAATATTTCTTATATGTTCTTTATCTTTATTGTCAAAATGATATTCAACATCTTTTTTAAGTTTTCTATGTAATGGTTTTAAATGTTCTGCTAATTTTGGTATATATTCTCTCACTTGATTTACTAATCCTAAAAAGGATTGTAATTTCTTTTTTGTATCTATATTTTCATCAAGATTAATTATTTTTTGTACTATGTGGGTTTGCATTTTTATTCCATTTTTATCTATTTGTATTCCTAGAAATTCTATCTGAGATTTCATAATTTCTGCTTTCTTTTTACTTAAACTTATACCTGATTGTTTAATTATATGTATAAATTTTTCTAATAACCTTATATGTTCATCTTGTGTTTTTGAGTATAATAATATATCATCTATATATACAATGCAATTTTCTAATTGATTAAAATAGTTATCCATGAAATGCTGATATCTACCTGGTGCATTTTTATATCCAAATGGTAAAACATTCCATTCATAGAATCCCTGTGGTACTGTGAATGCTGTTAATTGTTTAGATTCTTTTTCCAATTTTAAGTGATAAAATCCTGATTTGCAATCAAATTTACTAAAATAATTATATCCTTGTATTTGTCTTATTTTGAGTATCTTATTTGGTATCGGATAATTATATGTTTTAGTTTTAGCATTTAAGTTACGATAATCTATAACCATTCTACTTTTACCTCTTTTTTGTTCACTATGTTTATTAACTATAAATGCTGGGCTTGTATGTTTACTATTGCTTTCTTGTATATAATTATTCTTTAATAATTCATCTATATGCATTTTAAATTCTTTTAAATCATCAAAATTATATTTTAATGGTTTTTGTGTGATTATACTATTTTCATCTATTAATTCAATCTTTACTTTTGTCTTATGTTTTTCCCATCCTTGTAATGGGTTTTCACTATATAATAATTTTAATTGGTCATTAATTATTTTAACCTTATCTATTGTAAATATAATAATTTCTAATTGGTTTATTTGATTTTTACTTATATTTTCCATTTCTTGGTTTATTTTTTCACTTCCTTTTATCCATTCTTTAGATTTTCGTTGTTTATTAGTTACTCTTTTTGCTCCTATTTTATTTCCACATGGTAAACCACCAATGTGTTTTTGTTATAATATGAGGATATAATCTTTCTAAAAATGGCATTCCTAATAACATATCTTTTGTTGTAAATTCAAAATTATACATTTCTTCTATTGTTATTATTTTATACTATATTTGTATTTTTATATTTTTCGCTTTATATGTAATCATGCTTCCTTCATTATTAAATCCCGTTACTACCATAGGTTTTTTAATTTTTCCCATTTATCTTCTGGTAAACAATTATATTTACATATATTTGCTTCTGCTCCTGTATCTATCATGGGGGTATAATATTTGTTGTCATATCCTTTTACAATAATTTTGGCAAGTATATATATTTTCATTATTCATTGTGTTCTTTTGATAATTATTTTCTTATTTTGGCAAGTTATGATTAATTGTTTATCTTCTATTTTATATGGTTTAACTTTATCCAACCATTTTATTCCTAAGGTAATATTATGATTTCCTTGGTAAATTTTAAATGGTATTACTAATGGTATTCCTCCTATAATTATATCTTTTTCTGTTATCTCTTCATTTGTAGTTACTATTTCACTAGGTAATCCAGTGCATGATTGTCCTGTTTTCATAATTTCTGTTTCTAATACTAATTCTCTAGTTATATAGTTTTCTTCTTATCCTGTATTTATTAAGATTTTATATCTTTTTTGGTCTATTATTCCAGTTATAAAATAATGATATGGTGTTTCTACTTCTGTATTTAATAAAAGTTTAGGAATTTCATAGTTTCTTTTAGATGTGCTTGCTCTTGATGAGGTAGTTTTGGCTAATGTATTTGGTACACTTGAAGTACTTAATCTTTCTTTTACTATCTCTAGATCTTCTTCCATGTCAATTTCTTTATAACTATAATCATTGTTATGTATTATAGTAATTACTCTTTCAAAATGATTTTCTATTTTTATTTTATCAATTTTATTTCTTGCCATTACTTTATGTTTTGTTGTTAATATATATAAGTTTTTACATCTTGCTGTAAATATTTTACTGCCTGGTGCTAATTCTATTCCAGACAATTTCCAATATAAAACTAATGATTTATCTATATTTCTATATGATAATGCTATTGAGTAGTTAGAACTTATTATAAATTTAAATTTTTGGTATATTAAATTTCCTTTTACCGCACTAATTACACTTTTTTCTATAGGATATATAATTCTATCATCTGCTAAATATATTTCAGTAGGTGTATCTATTTCTTCTCTAAAATATGCTTTTATTAATATTTCTGTTCCTCCTAGGTGTACATATTTTATAGGTGTTTTAGCTTTTATATCTTGTATTTCTTTATTTATTATTCTCTTATTTAATATAGGTATTTGTGCTTTTCCTTTTGTATATTTACAGTCTATGATATGTTCTTTTTGGCTAACTACATAGTATTCATCCTTTTGTCTTTTAAATCAATTTTTTAAAGTAGGTATTTCAAGTACCTTTTCAACACATAAATCTAATTCTTTTTCTTTTATTTGTTGAAAAATTGTATTATCAAATATAATTTTTTGTTCTACTGATTCTTCATTTTGATATTCTTCTTTAGATATTATCTTTATGTCATCTTCAGACATTATATTTCTTCATTTATTATCTCATAATAAGACAAATACAAGGATATAATTATTTTAGTAAATTTGATTGCAAATCAGGATTTTATCACTTAAAATTGGAAAAAGAATCTAAACAATTAACAGCATTCACAGTACCACAGAGATTCTATGAATGGAATGTTTTACCATTTGGATATAAACATGCACCAGGTAGATATCAGCATTTCATGGATAACTATTTTAATCAATTAGAAAATTGCATTGTATATATAGATGATATATTATTATACTCAAAAACACAAGATGAACATATAAGGTTATTAGAAAAATTTATACATATAATTAAACAATCAGGTATAAGTTTAAGTAAAAAGAAAGCAGAAATTATGAAATCTCAGATAGAATTTCTAGGAATACAAATAGATAAAAATGGAATAAAAATGCAAACCCACATAGTACAAAAAATAATTAATCTTGATGAAAATATAGATACAAAAAAGAAATTACAATCCTTTTTAGGATTATTAAATCAAGTGAGAGAATATATACCAAAATTAGCAGAACATTTAAAACCATTACATAGAAAACTTAAAAAAGATGTTGAATATCATTTTGACAATAAAGATAAAGAACATATAAGAAATATTAAGAATTTATGTAAAAAATTACCAAGACTATATTTCCCAGATGAAAATAGATCATTTACTTATATTATTGAAACAGATTCAAGCAATCACAGTTATGGAGGAGTATTAAAATATAAATATGACAAAGAAAAAATAGAACATCATTGTAGATATTACTCAGGACCATATACAGAAGCACAATTAAAATGGGAAATAAATAGAAAAGAACTATTTGGATTATATAAATATTTATTAGCTTTTGAGCCATATATTGTTTATAACAAATTTATTGTCAGAACAGATAATACTCAAGTAAAATGGTGGATAATGAGAAAAATACCAGATTCAGTAACAACAAAGGAAATAAGAAGACTTGTATTAAATATACGAAATTTACATTTACTATAGCGATAATAAAAACTGATAAAAATGTTATTGCAGACTACCTATCAAGACAAAGGTACACAAACTTAGCCAAAAAAAGATACAATGGATAAGATACTCAAAGCCATTACTACACTTTGTATTAAAGTGGATAGTATGGATGAAGAGATAAAAAAGCTAAAGACTAATGAAGTTAATCTGAAGTCTAAGGCTAAAGATAGCAGTCCCCAGGAAGACTATAAAAATCCGGAGCTAGCAGGAGACGTTGGAAAACTTCAAAAAACCCAGAATAATTTATTTAACATTGCAGGCACAAGTGCAGGTACAAGTGGACAACCTACAAAACCACAATACAAAAATACCAATTTAAATACCATGTTCACAAACCCATTTACTCCAAAAATACAAAGACCAATTATGACACCACCCCCATATTGGTATCAGAGCTAAGTTAAGAAAAAACTATGGAAAACAAATCAGATATGGAAAATCTACAAAAACAGGTATACTCATTTTTATTCATGAGTAGCTAAACCGCTTTATTCCTGATAATCTCTTGTTGATTATAATTGTTTCTTATGTTTTAATAATGTTATAATAACCATCTTTAGAAGGTTTGCTACGGAAATATTCTTAGAGTCAGTATGCCCAGACTATGCCATCCTAAGGTTGAAACCGTTAGGCAAGAAGACCGTTTAGGGGAGTAAACACAGTTGAGGCGCTGTTAGGGCAACTAATCAAAGAAGAAAACCGTAGTAGTGACTAGACGAGATGATTATTAAATTGTTATTATTGCATAATAAATAAGTATAATAAATTAAGAGGTTAGAAGGAATAAAACTTTAGCAAAAATATGATAAAATGACTTCTTACCTATTAAATGATGATGTTAACTATATGATATTACTATTCTATATACTAAAAGGTCTTAATACTGATATTAGAAGAATAATTTATGATAGATTAGTAACATGAAATAATTGAAGAAACAATTTATGATTGGACAGAACTAATTATTTTAGATGATTTTGACATAGATTATTTATATAATGATCTAGAATTATATAGGGATCAATGATAAATTATAGATATTTGCAATTATGGAAAGAGACAAAAGAAAAAATAGATTTAGAGGAAACATTATTAATTGAAAAAATAAATAGATATATATATCTTAAAGAGGAAGAATATTTAGAATATATAGAAACCAATGCTAAAGAAATACAAAGATTAAATTTACTAAAAAAAGAATATTATGAAAAAATATTTTCTTAAAATATGAAGAATAAATTAAATAAAGCAACTACTAAGATAAAAAGAAAAATACAAAAGACACAGAAAAAGTTAAAAAATTTATATATAGAGTATGAATTATTACAAATTACTAAAAAAGATACTAATAAAGAAAATCTTTTGATAGACATAGTTTCTAAAACAGAATATAAATATGTGTGTTATCTGAAAAAGCAATATGGACAAAGAAATATATAAACAACAATTGATAGAAAGATAAACGAAAAAAGACAAGAATATGAATTTAAAAAAGAAAGAATAAAAGAAAATATATTTGCAGTAATAAGTAGTAAAGTTATATCAACACAAAGAAAAGTTATATTTAAGTTAGAAATACAAATAAATTGCCTAAAATATAAATTATAACATGATATAAGTTATAATAACAACCATAATGAATAAAGAGGAATTTGCGGTAGATGAAAAAATATATGAAAATCAAGAAGGATTAGTAATAAAAATAATATTTTCAAACTTAGGAAGACGATATAAAAAAATAGGAAATAACTTGTATTTAATGTTGGAAAAAGAAACAGCAAAATTAGAAGATAGTTTAACAACTATGGTAAGGATAACAAAAGAAAATGAAGAAATAGATAAAGCCAAAGAGATAGAAAAAATAAAAATACAGGCAAAACAGGAAGTACAAAAGCTAGAAGAAATAAAAAATACAAAACTAAGTGAATTAGAAAAAGAATTAGCTAAGTTAAAATTATTATATGAAAATAAACAAAAAGAAAAACAGCTAGAAAAGGAAAAAGAAAAAGAATTTGAATTAACCAATGAAATAAATAAAATGAAACAAATATTAACTGAAAATCTTGAAATAGAGAAAATAAATGAAATAAATGATGAAATGAATGAGTCAGATACAATGAATGATCAAAAATCAGAAATAAGTGATATAAGTGAAACATATACAGAAATTCTAGAACAAGTAAATAAACCGAAAAAATTAGAAATAAATACAGGAAATATAAATCAACCAAGTACATCAAGAGTTAAAACCCCAGATAATAGTCCTAGAAGTAGTCCTAGAAGAAGTAGTCCTAGAAGAACAACACCAACTTATTATACAGAAAATTATGAAAGATCAGATAGAGCAAATACAATATGGAATAGCAGATTAAATAAAAAATGGATACCTAGACCAATAATTGAACAAAATAACTTTTTAGATTTAGACTGTGTGATGGATATAAATAAAGTAATTTTATTATGGGTAGGAAATATATCTAAACAACTAGTTGATAATAAAATAGCAATAAAAGAAACACCAGGATATATAGAAAGAACATTTGTAGGAACAAAAAATTATGGATAGAAAATTTACCCTCAGAAAGTGTAGTAACACTTAGGAGTGATAAAAAAATAGATGGATCAACATCAACAACAAATATAGATATATTAGATAAATATGAATTAGCAATAAAAAATGAATTTGGTGGTATGACTACAGAAATAAAAGAACAAAATAGAGAAAAAATAATAAATAGACAACTTATGACAAAATTAGCAATATGTAATATGTGTTACATAGAAGAATATACATGTGCATTTAAAGAATATTATTACAAAGCAAGATATGATATAAATGAAGCAAAACAAATCAGACAACAATATTTTACAAAACTACCAGAACCATTTAGTACAAAAATAATTAAAGATTGGAATAATGAAGGATTAACAGATACTTTAGGAGCTAGAATAAAATTTCTACAACAATGGTTTATACAATTATGTGAAAACCAAAAAGAAAAACTAAAAATGGAAAAAGTATTAATAAAAAATCTAGCATGTTGCAAAAATAAAATAGCACCCCAATTTGGTTGTACAGATAAATATTATAGAAAACAAAGATCTAGAAGACATAAAAATTATAGAAAAATCAAAACTAAATATAAATACAAAAATCCAAGAAGAAGATATTATGTAAAAAATTATAAAACAAAAAGACCTTATAGACCAAAAAGAAAATTATCAGATTGTACTTGTTATAATTGTGGAAAGTTAGGACATTTAGCTAGAAATTGTAAGTTCCCTAAAAATCCAAAAGGTAAGCAAATTGCAGAAATAATTATAGATAATGAAGAATATATGCAGATAGATTACATAGACTATGAATTAAGTGAAAATGATAGTATATATGAAGTATCTGATATAGAAACTGAATTAGAAGAAACAAATATGGATTTAGATAATGAGATAATAAATGAAGAAATATAATGTCTGAAGATGACATAAAGATAATATCTAAAGAAGAATATCAAAATGAAGAATCAGTAGAACAAAAAATTATATTTGATAATACAATTTTTTAACAAATAAAAGAAAAAGAATTAGATTTAAGTGTTGAAAAGGTACTTGAAATACCTACTTTAAAAAATTGGTTTAAAAGACAAAAAGATGAATACTATGTAGTTAGCCAAAAAGAACATATCATAGACTGCAAATATACAAAAGGAAAAGCACAAATACCTATATTAAATAAGAGAATAATAAATAAAGAAATACAAGATATAAAAGCTAAAACACCTATAAAATATGTACACCTAGGAGGAACAGAAATATTAATAAAAGCATGTTTTAGAGAAGGAATAGATACACCTATTGAAATATATTTAGCAGATGATAGAATTATATATCCTATAGAAAAAAGTGTAATTAGTGCGATAAAAGGAAATTTGATATACCAAAAATTTAAATTTATAATAAGTGCTAACTACTCAATAGCATTATCAGATAGAAATATAGATAAATCATTAGTTTTATATTGGAAATTGTCTGGAATAGAATTAGCACCAGGCAGTAAAATATTTACAGCAAGATGTAAAAACTTATATATATTGTAACGACCTGCTTAGTCGTTTTGAGCAGCAGATTTTATTTCTGGAAAAACTGTCTGAGACGACGTATCCAACGACGGACCGTCATGGGCACGACGGACCGTCGAGGGTGTCTCGTTCCAAACACTTGGAATTCTTATATTTGAGTGCTGAAATCGACTCTCTGAACTCTGTGACGGACCTGCAGGACGGACCGTCACAGACATGACGGACCGTTGTGAGGTTCCGTTTCAAAACACTTCAACTCTTGAGAATTGGGTACTGAGAGCAATTCTCTGAAGTCTGTGACGGACATGCAGGACGGACCGTCACAGACATGACGGACCGTTGTGAGGTTCCGTTTCAAAACACTTACTCTTGAGAATTGGGTACTGAGAGCAATTCTCTGTCCGTCGTGACGGAAGTGCAGGACGGACCGTCGTAGGCACGACGGACCGTCTCAGACTCATCAAGGAAATTGAGTCTCTGAAGGTTGTGACGAACCTGCAGGACGGACCGTCGCAGGCACGACGGGCCGTCACAGGTTGCGTAATCCCAGTCTGGGTCGGATTTCTGGGTAAGTTTTAAAGGGGCGTTTTGGACTATTCCTGCTATAATTATGAACTTCGTGGGTTAATATTAATAACTCAAATTCTTGGGGGTGTAAAGGAGATGACCTTGAGTTACTTAGTGGGTTATTTTCTCATCTTTTATACCTAATTATATGCTAATTAGGGAAAAGAGAGAGAGTTTTGAAGAAGAAAAAAATAGAGAGAATAAGGAGAAGAGAGGAACGATCGATTGAGAGAGACAAACAAAGAGGAACAAAAAGCTTTGAGAAATTGCTTGCTTGATCAAGAATCCTTGGTGAAGGTAGGTTATGGTTTGATACTATTCGTAGTAAACTCTCAATAGTGAATGATATGTATTGGTAGTATTGTAAACCCTTCTATATGCTTAATTGTATGCTTGCATGAATGTGATTATGTGATTGTGATAAAATAAGCATAATGAAGCTTTTGAATCCAAAATCTTGAAGAACCCTAATTTACCTTGAGATTGATGATGCCTTGGTATAAAAGAAGGCTTGATGAATTGATAGAATGATGTTAGTGGATCGGAGTGTCACGTTCCGACACATAGTATTAGGGAATCGGGTGTCACGAACCGACACGTAGAATTAGGGGATCGGAGTGTCACGTTCCGACACATAGTATTAGGGGATCGGGTGTCACGAACCGACACGTAGAATTAGGGGATCGGAGTGTCACGTTCGACCATAGACGGAGTGTCACGTTCCGACACATAGAATTAGGGGATCGGAGTGTCACGTTCCGAGTATTAGGGGATCGGAGTGTCACGTTCCGACACATAGTATTAGGGGATCGGAGTGTCACGTTCCGACACATAGTAGTAGGGGATCGGAGTGTCACGTACCGACACAAGAGGAAGAAAGATAATAAATCTTGAGAGATGTTTATATACTCAATGTAATGAACCTAATTTCCCAAATGAGTGTGGTATTGAGGCTTGAGTCCTCATGGATGAACTTGGTAGTACTTATTGATGATTATAGTACTTGTTACTACATGTTGAGTATTGTAGTTGATTTATGATATGAACTGATATATACTGTTTTCTATTTTGAGTTGGCCGATGATACCTACTCAGTACTTGTGTTTTGTACTGACCCCCTACTTGTTGTTTCTTTCTTTGTTATTTGGGGAATGCAGCAAACGTACCGTCGTCTTCAACTCAGCAGCAATTCTAGCCAGTCTTCACTACACCGGATTTCAGGGTGAGCTAATGCTTCTAGCTTGGACTGGATCTTCTCTTCAATGTCTTGATGCCTTGAACTTCCGGCATGGACTAGCCTTTTATTTATTTTAGCTTCTTAGATACTTTTAGATTTGTAACTTGAGGATAGATGTTCTTGTGATGATGACTTCCAGATTTTGGGGATAATGAGTTTTAAGTCTTCCGCTTTGTATTTTTGTTCAATATGTTGGGGTTTTAGATTGGTTGGTTCGCTCACATAGTAGGATAAGTGTGGGTGCCACTCGCGGCTCGATTTTGGGTCGTGACATACATCCATTAGCAATAGTCGATGAAGATCTACTTGGAGTTGATGAGTACTTTGCAGAAGAAGTTAATGTACAAGAGGAAGAGAAAATGGAAGAAAAAGATGAAGAAAGAGAAGAGGAGAAGATCGATGAGAACAAAGAAGAAAAAGAAGAGGAGAAGGAAGAAGATCAAAAAGAAGATGATAAGATTAAAGAGAACAAAGAAAAAGAAAAAGAAGAGGAGCAGATCAAATTGCAAGAAGAAGAAAAAGAACAGGAGAAGATGGAAGATAACAAAGAACAAGAAAAAGAAGAGGAGCAGATCGAATTGCAGGAAGAAGAAAATGAACAGGAGAAGATGGAAGAGAAAGTAGATGAATGAAGTGATGAAGATTCAGTGGACGTCATGGGTATCTTGATGGATCTTAATGGTGAGATAAATGGTGATGAGTAAGACAATTGATTTTGAAGTTTGTTTAATACAATTGGTTTTTGAAATGGTTGGTTATTTGTATTGATGGTAAGACAATTAGCTTTTAAAATAATTAGTTTTTGGTGGTTGAATTTTAAGACAATTGATTTTTGAAATGGGTAGATGATTAAGACAGTTGATTTTTTAAATGGTTGATGATTAAGATAGTTGATGGATCATGTAAATGTTATTTTTGTTTTGATGGATAATATTGCCAAATATAGGGGATCTCGAGTTATGGATATTGTTGCCAGTTATTGACTTTAAAATAACGATAAAAATGTACATCTGACATACATATTTTATTATGAAGGTTTTTATATATCTTGTTAATCTATGTCTTGTATGTCCAATAAAAGATATAACAGTGCAATAGATTGAAAGAAATACTTTATTTATTCAACACTGCATTCTTGTTACACATTTTCAAAAATCAAACACAAAAAATAAATCACACAATATAGAGTTTAGGCGTTTTTCTTTTTCTTCCGCCAAAATCAACCTTTCTTTTAGTTGGTCTCTATCAATTTCAGCATCTTTTAGCAACACTTTCAAGTGATTCCTCTGCTCTTCGATCTTTTTTAACAAAGTGCTTAGCAGATTCCCATTGCTTTGCTCATAATTCAAATTTAGCAACGCCTTGAAAATTTGATGGATTACTCGTTGATGATTCATTTTCAGGCCACCTAAGAAATAAGCATATGCCAACTGCACAATTAAAGAATTGTCGACCTGAATTTGTATCGGTGTGTGACGTCCTCAACGTAGCTGGATTACCACAATGACAATTATAAGAATTTTATGCTTTGAATGTTTGAGATGTACGAGACATTGTAAAAATGGAGGTTTTTTAGTAGTTTATGAGAAATTTCCTTCCTTTTACATTAAAAAATAAGCAGATGTTACCGTTAAAAAAGTGGAATGTGAACTTTTGTTACCGTTGTGAAATATGTGACTGGTTGTCAAAACATATAGACATCCTAAACCATCTATGCATATCTATATGTGTGTTGTGTGTATGATCAATGAGATTTACACTCTGACAATAGTAAGGTATATTCGGATTTATGTCTATGTTAAAGCATTATCAATACGACACATACTAGAATATGACACTTATATATAGACCAAAACTAGAAGGATTTAAAAAGACAATAATTAATTAATAATAAATTATTTAAATTTATCAAATTAAATAAGTTTAAACAAGTCATATGATTATGTAAGAGTCCACATAAATTGGGTTTGGTGATGAGAGATGTATGAGGAAGAGTTGCGGTTAAACAAGTAATATACAATCAACATCCTTAAGGACAATGTTTGTGAAAACATAAGTATGTTGTGAGGATATCATTTGTTTAACCATAACTCTTCCTAATACATCTCTAATCACCACACCCAATTTATCTGAGCTCTTACATGATCATATGACTTGTTTAAACTTATTTAACTGGATAAATTTCAAAAATATAATTTATTATTAGTTATTTGCTGTCTTTTTGAAATCCTACTAGTTTTGTTCTATATTTAAGTGTCATATTTTAGTACATTCTGTATCAATAATTCTTTAACATAGGCATAAATCAAAATATACCTTACTAATGTCAGAGTGTAAATCTCATTGATCATAAACACACCACACATAAATATGCATCGTTTGTTTAAGATGTATATATATTTTGACAATCAGTACATATTTTCATATGCATATTTCACAACGGTAACAAAAGTTCAAATTGCTACTCTTTTGACAATTCATTAATGATTAGTTATATTTAGATTATATTTTAAGCATTTTTTAATTTGGTGCATTAAAATAGTCACAAATATCATTCTAATTCATGCATTAGAATCATTGCATTACAAATACCATGAATTTTCATGTATTAATAATTTTCATATATTGATAATTTTCATATATTAATACTTTTCATATATTAATAATTTTCATATATTAATGATTTTCGTATATTGATAATTTTCATATATTTATAATCTTCATATATTGATAATTTTCATATATTGCCAATTTTCATATATTTTAATTTTCATATATTGACAATTTTCATATATTGATAATTTTCATATATTGACAATTTTCATATATATATAAATATATATAGACAGTGTACAAAATGTATGTCATCTTTTGGTTGACTATATTAGATAATGAGTAATTACGATAATATATGACAATATATTGACGAAAATGCTGCCAGTTGCTTGATTACAGTAGCAAAAAAAATAGAAGCTCGATTACAGTAGCAAAAAATAAGTAGTAGCTTCATTACAAAAATAAATTTCAATCAAGCTTGTTAAGATTTGTTGTTCACACATGTAGTTCTCTTATGTCCGGTTCTCTTACAAATTTAACATGTGTTCCTTCTCTTCCTCTTGAAATTCTCATCGACGCCTTTGACATGCTTTCTTCTTTTTCTACAAAGTTTGGCATCGACAAGAAACGAAAGAATCTTCACATTAAGCCATCTGGAACACACCATTCCAACTCAAGCGGGGCAACATTAATAGAATCCATGTACTCAAGAACGTACGCTTAAACTTTATTCAAAGGCAAAAAACACTCATAAATGCTCATAGCATACTCATTGTCATGCTTCGATTGCAAAGTTGCCATCACGTAAGTACAAGGTATCTTGATGAAGTCATATTCCCTACATGAATATGACTTTTCTATTAGGTCCACATAGGAAGTAACACCTGCAGCGCACATGATAAATTTATTTTCGTCCACATTTACATTCTCCACATACAAGGAGTCTCCCTCAGTCATTTTTTTTCTTGTGATTTATTTTTGTAGTAGGCGTCAGTTGATTACTCATTTATTTGAGGATATATGCATGTCTCTCCCTAAACAATTCTCCAAACCTCTTAGCAATCGAATTAAATATACATGTCATGGGATACTTTTTGTCGGTCTATCAACATAGCATGAGTGACTCAGCGATATTCGTGATCATCACATTATATCTATTGCATAGAAAATATTCCCTGATCCAATTCAAAAAACCAATATCGTGCTCAAGAACGACGGCTGCAGAGGGGCATTTGTTCTTTAATTCTACAGAATGATTGTCAAACTCCTCCAAAGAGTAAGCTTTTTCCGCATTGTAGTAAAGATAAATGTAATCTCCATAATGATGATGTACGCGGATATATTCACAGAGGTGCCTCATACAATATCCGTGGTGAGCATGATTGTAAATTTTCACAATACCGTTGGCGATACTTGTGTCTATTGGACATAAACACAAATATGGTTCATCGACCACAATTTCCTTCAATTTCTCAAAGAAGAATATCCAAGATGCATCATTCTCTTTGTCCACGATACAAATGGCAATTGGATAAATATGATTCTTCATATCTTGTGCAATAGCGGTCAACAACACGCCCTCGTATTTTCCATGTAAATGAGTGCCATCAATCGCAATCACCTTTCTCATGTGGGAAAATCCCTTAATGTAAGCACCAAATGCCAAGAAATAATACATGAACCTATGACTATCCCCGTTTACCATGAGACAATAACTAGAACCAATATTAAGTGTCTGGAATATGTAAGAAAAAGCTTGTAAATATGAATATCCGTTCTCCGCTGTCCCTCAGACCATTTCCATGGCAACCACACCACCCTTCCAATATTTCCAATAGCTTGGACTACAATTAAAAGAATTGGACATAGATCTTTGAATCTCTTTAATATTTGGACCCTTTTCATCACGATACATGTTTACACAAAGTGAAGCAGTCACTTTGATTGAAAATTTTCTATGGCTACATTTGGCATGTTCAACGCTACAACTATGTTTGCCAATGTACTTGTAGATACGAAATCTATCCGATCACTCATATTTCCTCGCCCTTAACATCCATGCACCATTGTGAGATACACATTTCACTTTTAAGTATTTAATACAACTGTTCACTATAGAAAAATCGAAGGACATTTTTGCCGCCGCTCCGGCTAATAACAATTGCAACTCATTCTTGTTTCTAAAAGTTTTGTTTATACATAAATTAGTTCCATCGGAGAAGGAATGGTTGGATTGTGATCCCAATTCCTTTTGTCCCTGCATTTCTTCACAATATTCGGGTTCGAGATCTTCCGCATCTACTGGCTGATTTTCCACATTAGTTGGATTATCATGTATATTCATTATATGATCACCCAAGATCTCATTTGAACTATAACCCAAGCTCTCCTTTGAATGATCACCCAATATTTCATTTTCAATCTAATCATTGTCGCTGTTAGATGAATTAGTTGGTTTAAATGGAGGCCTCGTATTGACGTTTATCTTCAATATAGGCCTAGAGCCATCAATACCAATATATAACATGTACAAGCTTGTGCCTATAATTTTTTATGGATGTGGGATGTATTTTTCCACTCCCATTCATTTGTTAGCTATTCACCAAGTCATTTGACTCGCACATTAACGTACCGGCCTCAATTATTCTTGCAATCATATTGTTATATGAACCATTGCAACGTAACGCAATAGGCACTGTCGTCTTACTAAAATATTTCCAATTCCAGCTTTTGGAAGGCTCCTCCAATACTCCCATATAATCACCACTAGCAGCAATAAATCCAATTACCGCCATAATGGACTATACAAAGATATATACTAGATTACAATATCAGTCGGTAATGATCGATGAAGTTTAACATCCGTACAAAAACGCGACTGAATGGGATGGTGGTTCAAAATGCAGCTCATGCAATGGCGAAGCAGATTTTTAATGCTTTTAAGCTACTAAAATGTATCTATAATGAGTTATAAAGTTTTTATTATGGAAGATTTCTCAAATATCTAAAATTGCGGGAAAATTATTTTGAAGCTTATTTTTTGAAAGAAAATGGAGTAAACATGACTATGGAGTAGGATATGATGATGTTACCTTGAAAATGGATATTTTGGCTAGAAAACTCATCGGAATAGTCAGTTTCGATAGCAGCAAAACGAGCTCTGATCCTCTCGAACCTCTGGATGGTATGTTGTTTCGAAAGCGTCACTCCATGTCTGTCCTAAAAATTATGAAATTGAGTTCCAAAGTAATTACCTATAGAGGAGGGCATGGAGGACTGAATTGTCTTGGCTACTAGTGTTGGCCTTCTCGAAACTCTGGAATAAGAACTTTGGAAGTTGCCTGAAATTTTTGCCTATTTTTCCATCGCCTTAGCCTGACCGTATCGCCATACCCCCTCCACTTTCTGAACATAATTTGTTACCTCATTAAAGCTCCTTTCTGAAAAATTCATATGAACAGATAAAACTTGCAACTCAGAATTCAGTCCCTTAATAAATAAGTGGATCCTCTCCTCCCCAGTAGTCACCAATAGCATATCTAAACAAAGTAGGTAACTTTCCCTCTTAAGCAGCCACAGACATACTACCTTGTTCCAAATACATACATTCATCTTTATTGCGATCACTCAAAGTTCAAGGCACAATATTTTCTTGAATAGAGCATGAAATTAGGTCCAAGTAAGTGGAGGTAAAGTAGAAGATCTTCACTGCATATAAGCTCTACAGTACTACTTGGCCTCACCTTGAAGTTGTAAAGACACAGACTCAACCCCATGCTGATGAACAATACCCAATTTCTGAAGCCTCTCATAGCAATCTAAGATAAACTCATAAGCATCTTCATTCTGAGAACCAAGAAACATATGAGGCTTAAGCTTCAAAAACATAGTCAGCATGTCATGCTTGTTACTAGTCATAAAAGAACCCAACAGAGGACAGAAGAAAGCATCAGTACCTACGTTTCCACCCACCTTGGGAGAAGTGATTGCAATAGGGGGATTAGCAGAAGCTTAAGTTATTTGAATAGAGGGAAGCACTACAGGACCAGCCAATCCCTTCAAGAATGACATAATTTGTTGAGCTAACAATGGATAAATGAGTGGAACAACTGTAGTCTCCGCTGGCACCTCTTTCTCTTTTCCAACTTCCTCAACATCCCCAACCTCAATATCCTCTTCTATGTCCTCAATATGTACGGGAGGAGCCTTATTTTGGGGAACATTTTCAACCGGTACCTCATTTCCAATAGGCACTACTCTTCCACCACCTCTACCCCTATCTCTTTCTCTACCCCTGCCTCGACCGCGAACTCTCGCTTCAGGTTCCTTAGCTAGAGCATTGATGGGAGCTACGGGACTGACAACGTTTTATCTAGTGTTAACCATATGTGGATATAAGAGTGAAGGAGGTTAGATACCAATTCAAATCAACATATACCAATGGGAATCAAGTTATAGTACGAAAGCAGACAAGAGAGATAGAGAGATTCCCTAAAGTCCTATAGCCTCTCAAAGAAAAGTAAATGTGTCCCCGTACCATTCTCAAGGCTCTACTAGACTCATTTTGGTACATCGAGATCAATGAAGCTAGGCTCTGGTACCAACTTTGTAACGACCCCAACCGTTGTGATTGGCAGCCACACTTACTCTCTGGTGGGAGAACCACTACTACAACCCAAGCAAAACAACTAATCTAAAAACTAAGGCATTTAACCATATGGAAAAAGTTACATATTAAGGAAAGAAATAGGGAGTTCCCATAAACTCCAACAAAAGTCTAACAATAACTAAACAATGCGGAAGAAATAACATAGAACCTGAAAGTCAATGTACCAAAACACCTAAAGTTCAACAAGTTTAAGCAAGAAGGGATGCAACCCCAGTCTAATGAACTAATCAACTAACTAAAACAAATGTCTAAGCCCGAAAATGGTAGAAATAGATGAAAGAGAATTCAATGGTAGCCCGAAAGAATTGGATCACCCTTGAATACGGAGTGACGATCACTGATCTTCTAAGCAAGGTTTGCCTATAGCCACATGAAGATGCCCTGTACTCAACAAAAATAATAGCAAGTGCGGTATATGTACACAACCATAGTGTCGTGTAGGATCACACGACTATCCCACTAAGTGCAACATAAGCAAGTCAAACAACATTATAATCACATGCATATATATCAACATATACAATATTATCAACATTTACAAAAAATAATAAACTTCACAATTCTCACTATACACAATTATGTCAAGTAGTTGGCCCTCTCATGGAATCAAACCCAAACGGTTAGCATACCTGTTACAACCCAGAGCACCCCCTAAATGTAACTAGCGTATTCGACCTCAAATAGGTCTTATACAAGTCTCTTATCATTCATTCATCACATAGGTATGAAAAGTAGTGCGGAATTAAAACTTTTCACAATAAAGTCAATAAGAAAACAATTTTATAAAATGTAATAAGAACTAAGTCTCATCACAAGCCATCGTAGACAGATCTCATTACCATAGGGTCACGGTCCTTACATTTAAAGCAAGATACAAGTCTTTTACAAAGTCTTTATTGAAAGAAAATTAGACATAACATCCATGTCCTCAAACATATGTGTAACATTCCAGAAAATGTACTTTTCTAGTGAAGAGTCTATTAGGCTTAAAGAATATGTATTGGGGTACATAGGCATCCCAATATTGATAAATATTGGGCATGTTAGAGAATATTGGCTTAAGAGTGTTAGCCAATGTCTACACAAGTAAATTAAAATACACGTTGATGTCAAATACTCCAATCCAAGCTTGTTTAGAAATTGTACCTGCAATGAAGACCCTAAGCTAAAATAACTATATTCTTCACATAGACGCATTAGGTACTAGGCATCCACGTGTCAATCCTAGGTACCATAGCACATGATCATTTAAAATGATCATGTAGATTAAGCAGTGCCCAAGGACATTGTGAGTATCCTTGGACAATAAGTGAACTTTCCAAGTGCAACTACAGAGTGCACGGTCAGGAAAGTGCACGGCAACACATGTGCTACCGGCCAAGGGACCAAGTGACAAGCCCAACCGATTCGGTTAGGGCTGTTAGGGGGCAGGCGCGTATCGGGTCAAGGCACGTGGGGCCAAGATTCTTAACCAGTCCTATGATCTAACTAACTTAACTAACTAGCTAAGTAACCTAGGACTAACTAAAATGAACTAACTTGTGCACCCCACAACCTAAGACCTAACCGGGTGACACTAACCGAGTAACTAACTAAAGAAACATCCTAGTACCTAACCTAGGATGGTCCAAAAGGGTTAGTTATGGTCCTAATGACTTAGGGTTACTTTATTAATTACCCTAGGTCACTTAATAATTAAATTAGAAACTTAATTAATTAATTTAAATGGTCAAAACCGAGACTCTTAAGCAAAATTTTAGAATTCGGTTAAGTCAAATGTTCTCCTATTTTTAGTCAATTTAGGAGGGGTATTTTGGTAATTAGCTAATTGATTTATTTAATTAAGTTAATAAGTCTAAGTTGAAGTAGTCATATTCAGTTCCTAAGACTTAGACTCACGTTTAATCACTAGAAAACCTATGACTGAAAAACAGTGAACAACGTAAGAAAAACCTTAGGCGATTTCAAGGCGGTTCTTCAAGGTTTTCGTGCAAAGTGCAAGGTGATCTTTGTTGATTCAATTCTACAGTAAGGTATGGATTTCCTTTCTTGGATTCTTTTCTCCAAGAGTCTTTTCAAACGTTTTGAATTCAACAATACCGAAACTAGGGTTGTTCCCAATGATCGAATGTTCATATCCCTAGTCTCCCTATTTCCGATTCTAGTTGTATGTATAATGCAAATCTCGAGCATGTTGTTGGTACATGGTGCTAACTGATCATTATGTGTATGTTTCTATGATTCATAATGTCGAATGAGACCTATATGTTAGATTTGTATGATTAGGGTATTATTTACATGAGATAATAAATGTTGTAATGCCCAATTGTGTTCGAGAAGATGGAATTGTTCTTAAAGGATAATCAAAGGTTAAAAGTTGGCTTTCTTAACATGATGAGATTACTATAGTATACACATGAGTTTAATTTACTTGGCTAAGGGTAATCTCATGAAAAATGTTTAGTGAAAGTTTGATTTATGCCAAGAAATTGACTAGCAATATTATGTCCAAAATATTATTAAAATTGGCCAATGACTAAATCATACCAATCTTATATGGCTAATGTATTTTAATGCCAAATACATATTAAAGAATGAGATTTTACAAGATGTAACTCAATGAACTCATAACCAAGGGTATGCCAACGATTGGGACAAGTCTCAACATACCCTATCTAAATGAACGTTGTGAATATAATAACATTGAATAATGTCCTCATAACTTTCGTAAAAAATGGTACAAGACTATCAATTAACGTTGAACAAGATAAGGTGAGTAATGAAACAACTAAAAGCTTATGAGTTATGAAAATGACCTAATATAGAGTGTTAAAAAGGAAGTGAGACAAGTCTCACTTACACTTAAACGATTATGTCAAAGATACTCACATAAGAGGGTGCTAGAAACCGTGAGACAAGTCTCACTCGCACCATGATAATAATGTAAGATTAAATTCACATTCATCAAGTAAAGAAAAGGATGACGAGTCATCCATTGATCTAAGTATACCTCATACTAGAAGCGAGCTTCCATAATGTTTGAGTCAACTCTAAAAGTTGTAATGTATAGTAAATCTGAGCTAAGAACCGATAGACTAGCAAGGAGCTTGTGCCAGCACATGTAAGCCTCATGAGTTGAGATCACCACCAAGGTGGATCAGGGTCTCCAAAGTCTCCTAGTCTTTGAACTATGGTGCCAGCATAGGAACTAGCTAGTGGATTCCACCTAAGAAAGCTAGGGAATATTCGGTTTCACTTTGGCCGGTGAACCACCTCTTTTCGGTGTGGGGAAGACACTGGATTTCATGTTAGCTTACATGATTTATTTCAGTAAGAAAGATTTCTTTAAGAAAGTAAGTAAGAAAGAAAGTAACATGTTCAAAATGAACAGCAGGTCAAAGAAGAAGAAATGTAAGTTCAAAGTGAACTAAGTAAGTAAAGCATGAGAATATCAATCTTCACTGTTTGATAAGAATGAAGTTTTAACACTTATTGGTTTATGCCAATATTGGAGTATGAATATATGCCCCAAGATCTATATATTATGCAAATAATCAAAGAATGGGCATAGCCAATAAAGATTGGCTTATAAATAAATTCATGCCCAACTTAACAAGAATGAAAAGAATAACTCATGAGTAGGGTAGCCAAATTATTTCCTTAGTATTTTGGATTACTTACTTGATTCATTGTATGTATGGGATTACAATGAATCATTGCACTTGTAAGTAAAACATAGGATCAAAGGAGATCATTGAACTACACAACAGAAAGAAGAAAAGACTGAAAACTAAACTATGGTTGGGAAATATAGCTCTCGGCCTAAGGGAACAAAATTATTAAGTTTTGTTTGAGTTGTTCAAAATTATGTTCATGATTCCAAGGTCTTATGTTCATAGAGAAAATGAGTTGTGTGCTTTAAATGCATGGAAATATGTCATATTCATAGAATGATTCATAAATAACGAATTAAAAAAGCGAAGTGACTTAACTTTCCAGAAATGGCATATTGCTATAGGAAGAGCTTTCCTTGATCATGCATAGTTCTTATGTGTTTATGTGCATACACCCATACTTAGTACAAGTGTGTACTAACCCCTATACTATTACTATTTTTATAGGTGCAAGTTCTTGAGAAGATTGAAGATTCGTTGAAGCGGTTTGGATTAGCGATCTCCAGACTTTGGTAGGTCCTCTTGAGTTCGAGGATGCCTACGCTTTCTAGCTTAGCACATTAGACATAGCTAGTGGATGTTGTCCCTAGCGTTTCATTTCAAACATTTGTTCAAACGTTTTTATTAAGGCCAGTTTGGCAAACTATTACTATTATTATAATTCTTCATTTCAATTATTTAATCTATTGATAGATGGTTGCTTTATGTTGAGCTATTAGTATATCACTCTTATGCAGTTATATGAAGTCTATGTAAAATTCAATAAGTATTAAAAAGTTTTAAATTTTCCGCAAATTTAACTGTATGATTGTGATGAAAGCTAAGAAGAGGCTTGTTTGCGACCTCTGAGAGGTTAACGACATCAGTCTCATCTGGGGTCTAGGATCCGGGTGTGACAATATGAGAACATACCAAGAGTCTTGAGAAGAATATGGAGTTATTGCAATTAAATACTAAGTATGGGAATCATGCAAAAACGTGCTTTAAAGAGGACATTTTAGTTGAAATATGTTTTTAATGCTATTTTGACAAAGCTTCATGAACCAAGTGTAAAAGACATCATACAAGTCACTCATCAACATACAAGGTAATACTCTCATAATTCTCAACATATGACCATATTCATTAAGTAACCCATTAAAAATTTAGACCCTCTTATCCAAAGTTATCCTAAGATCCACCTAGGTTAGACATGAAGAGACCGCCCATACAACCTCTTCAATACACATCTAACTGTTCGTTAAGACTATCAAAGATAAGAATATTTCCTTTCCATCACAACTCAATAAGTCAAAATTCAATACTTAGAGAATCTAGATGAAACATTCATGCATTTAAGGACTTCACAAAAAGATCATCCCTTAGGATAACTCTAAGTTACACTAGTGCAATGTGTAAGTAGCATCTTATTCTACTACTCCCACTTTGTGCTCCTTTGGAACCATCCTAGACTAGGCACATCACATTCAATAAATCACATAACCTTCATTAACATTAGACACACAATAAACTTACTTGATTAACATCATATAGAAACACATTCATTAATTGACATACAAGGAGACACCAAGACTCACTCCAAATGCCTACTTGTGCAATGCATAGATGGCGTCCCTTCCACTACCTACCCTAAGTAGTATACCCTTAGGAAGACCTAGTCCATCATATTTTTTTTGTGGGGGAACGCTTTATCCGACATAGACCATGGTAGCTTAACATGTAATCCCGGTATTAACCCCTACCAGATGAGGGATCCCCACTTGCCTAAGGGAGGGTAATTCTTTTAGCTTTTACATGGAAAACCACCAGCTAGTCCTATGCGGCCGCATAGTTAAGGGATAAGAAAATTGCTTCTAGATACTACACCTCTACTAACGTAGATTACCCATCTCAATAGGTTGTTGCTAAGTACCCGACGTCTACTCACGGAAGAGTACTTGCCTCTATCTTATCCTCTCGGTGCTAAGCATTAATTCCCACTGACTATTAGACTTTCATTACATTCATTAACTATAGGTTAAGGGATTACTACTAAGTACTCTACCTCTACTCAAGGAAAGAATACTCATCCCAACCTATCATTCACTAACTTTTCAAATGAGAGGTTCATGTACTGCTTGCATCCTTGGAAGTGAAAAAAATAACCAAGTGTTGAAATATAAGTGCATGAGAATAACATGGCACGTGAACTTCGCTAGTTTCATTAATTGGAAAGCTCTTAGGAATATTGAGATTGCTTCTAGACACTCTCCTCTACTCACGCGAAAGTGTCCATCTCAACACACCTCATTCATTCATTAGAGTTCTATTGAGAAAACCTTTCAATAGACCCACATTCATCACATTTTCATTAGCTTCATTCATTCATTCATGTGTGTGTATGTGAGAAAGCCTTTAACATAACCACCATCATTCATGAAATTGTCTTCTAAGCAAGATCATACTACATTTGTTATAATCCACACACAACCATACTTCACATTCACATTATACTCCAATAATCATACTATCTTGAAGAATCACATGGAGAATTTCATAAACATCTCTATACATATGAATCATAACATTACTTTACTTCACATTCAATGTCTTCAAGGTCATGATCATAATACACCTACGTACATATATATATATATATATATATATATATATATATATATATATATATATATATATATATATATAATATCTAAAAATTGCCACAATAAGTGGAATATACAACACAAAAGCAATTCAATAAGAACTAGAATCAACTTATACTTCATCCAAGCTATGACCACCCTTTTTCAATTATCCAATAATTCATCATAAGTAGGCATGGA
Source organism: Solanum sitiens (assembly GCA_016801875.1). Taxonomy (NCBI): domain Eukaryota; kingdom Viridiplantae; phylum Streptophyta; class Magnoliopsida; order Solanales; family Solanaceae; genus Solanum; species Solanum sitiens. The sequence continues at coordinate 3,525,897 of JABWTJ010000060.1, forward strand.
TATTAAAAGATAACAACAGGAACCAATAGTACTACTCAATTTAAGTGCAATTGTATCAACGTGAAACCATAGTCACAAAAACTAACTTCCTAAGCCAGTTTAAGAATTTTTAGAAGATCAAGGGTTCATGGAGATTTTCATGGTAAAACATCAATTTAACATGAATTATATCATATCTAATCATTTGAAATAGTTTTGATGCAAGAACCCTTGAAATAGAGTAGAAATTGTACTTTTTCATAACTTTGAAATCTTTGAAATTACTTTGAAATTGGATCTAGAGTGAAATAAAACTCTAGATAAAGTATCCCCATACCTTAGTATTCAGAAGTCCACGAATTTGTAGAAGAAATCAATGGAAATCATCAATCCAAGCTCCAATTTTGACTCTAAGCTTCCATGGAGTTTTGAGAGAACATTTGGGAGGGAACGGTTTTGAGTTTTGAAGAATGAAGTCTAATTCTAGGTTTAAGTGTTTTATCTAACTTAAAAAACCGAAAACCACTAAAAATAATTGTCCATCATTTAATTAACGTGGGGTGAATTGGTTAATTCACCCCTCACTTGGCCGAGACATTGTAGAAAATTTTAGGTGCTCACTTAAGGTCCCCACCTACGGACCATAGGTGGGTTGACGGCCCGTCTTGCTGGTCGTATGTCTGATCAGAGACTTGGACATGGGAACTAAGTCCCCCTAGGCTAATGCTTGACCTACGAAGGTCACTTACGCCGCGTCATTTGACCTACTGGTCGTAGGTTATGCCAACTCTAGCAGTTTTGGGGTTTAACTTAGGGTCCTTCTTAAGAACCCTTAGGGTGGTCCTTAGGGAGTCGTACCCAGACGTTTAACCCTTAAACATGAACTTCTACACACTAGGGTATCCTCCCATCATTTTATACTCCAAAAGACACACCAAGACACACACAACATGCAAAATTACACTAGCACACAAAAGACTAGTTTCTGAACGTCTTGTTCATTCCTTGACGTGTGAATTCAAAACCACTAAAGCCTGCCCTAGAATACTATTTCTCATCAATTTAGAAAGTTATTAACTTGAGAAACTCATGTGAAGAACTATTTTATCCAAGTTCATTTTGAGAGTGTAACAATACTCCCCCACTTGGAAAACATTTGTCCTCAAATGACACTAAAACACTTTCAAGGACTAAATAACTCAACTAGTAGCTCACAACACATATGATCATAAATACAACTTCATATTCAATTCACCAAACATACAAGGAACACCAACCTCATATCATTATGCACTCTACGCAACACAAGCAAGTAGGAATTATCTTCACAATTCATAGTGCACACACACTTCATCATTTTCATTGTATTGTGGCAGAACTACATTCTCGAAATTTAGACATGCTCTACACTTCATTAAATGGCCCAATATGCAATAACTTTCCAATTACACATAGGCATAATAAACATGACAACTTTTGAGGAATTTAAGCAAATCTCACTAGATGCACATTGACATGAGAAATATAGATTAACTACTAATCTTCCCATGTAATCATAATATCACCAAGAGCATGCACAACTTAATGCCATCAAGGACATGTATAATGTATAGAGAACATGCAACTCATACTCATATGCAAGACTCTAAACATAACAAAAACTCTAAGAATTTTGGTCTCAATCTTGAACAAGAGTAGAAGGAAAAGATAAAGATATCAACCACCATACTACTGAACTCATTCTCCCCTACTAAGGGTAAACCCATCTAAGAGAAACTTAAGACAACCTTAAGGATTTATGACTTACCGGGGCCTTTATTCCAGATTAGCTGCTTTGTTAGCTTGTAACACATAGAAACAGTTCTTCTTTCGAGCATTACGATCCGGACCATAATGAGGAGCTTGGTTGGTCTCCTTCCTTTTTTTCGCAAGTGTTGGGTAATATGTCATCTTATGACCCTTATTTCCACACCCAAAAAACCCATCCATATCGGTAAGACACTTACCCAAATGTTGTTTTCCACATGTAGTACATCTAGACCTCTAAAAAGTAGAGCCACCTCTACTCCCTCCTTGAGAATTGGGGTCGGACACCCTATCTTTGCTCACCATGGGGGAATATTGATTGTTAAACCTCTTCTTAGACTTAGGTTGACTTTGCTCATCTGTTTTAGCCCTCTTCCCATTTCTATTCATCTTTCTAAGCTGGTTATCCTCAATTCGTTGGGCATACACCATAAGCCTAGAGATATCCATATCATGATGAAGCATTTCGTACGACACACTTCTTCAACCAAACTAGACATCCCCATCACAAACTAATTCATTCTAGTCCTAGAGTTTGCTACCAAGGTTGGGGCACATTAGAGAGTTGGGAGAACTTGAGAGAGTATTCCTTCATAATCATTTCCCCTTGAAGGAGGTTCATGAATTCCACTAACTTTTTCTACCTTAACTCTAAGGGGAAAAACCTATCAAGAAAGGCCGTTTTGAACACCCCTACTCTACCGGTCCCGCCCTTACGTTCTCTCATCCCTCCATTGCTCAAACCGCACTTGCCACATTTTTCAATTGATAGGCGGCTAGTTCTACTTTTTCCTTAGATGTTACTCCCATGGAATCTACCATCTTAAACACCTCATCAGTGAATCCTCGTGGATCCTCATCCACCTTAGTGCTATTAAAAGTAGGAGGACTCATCCTCATAAAATCTTGAATCCTAGAAGCGGGAGTACTTACATTGGGATTCACTTGGGGCCCAACTCCTCGGTTAGATTGAGTCGTCATATCTTGAGCTTGAGTCATCATGAGTTGGTTCAAATCTTGAAAGATATCCCTTATCTCCACATTAGACATATCTCCTTGCCCATTGGGAGCTTGTGGGCCTTGGGGCACTTGAGGGGGAACGTCCTCATTCTCATTCTCTTCTTTAGCCCTGCTTGCATTAGCCCTCTCCTATTCATATTCCTAAAATCACAAGAATAGGATTAGGAACTCATAGACACACACTATAAGGAACAACTTCAAGAATATCAAGGAAGTGTAACTTTTATCATTTTATAGCCTCTCGCTCATAGATGTGTCGCGACTCACAATGATGAACAAGACTCTACTAGACGTGGCTTGTGAGACTTTGGACCCTAAGACTATCTCCATAACTTTATGCTCTGATACCAAGTTTGTTACGACATGAGAGAACCCCCTAGTTGTAACTGGCGTATTCGACCTCAACGAGGTCTTATACAAGCCTCTTAGCATTCATTCATCACATAGGTATTAAAAGTAGTGGGCAATTAAAACTTTCCATAATAAAGTCAATAAGAAAACTCTTTTATAAAACGTAATAAGAACTAAGTCTCATCAAAAGTCATCTTAGACACATCTCATTATCATAGGGTCACGATTCTTACATTGAAATTAAGATACAAGTCTTATACAAATTCTTTAATGAAAGAAAACTAGACATCACATCCATGTCCTTGAACATATGAGGACATACCAAGTGTCTTGAGAGAACAATCTAATTCTCAAGCTTCAACTCTAGGGATCCTCACTTTCCACCACCTATACATTTAGAAATAGAGAAGAATATGGAGTTAGTAAAATTAAGCACTAAGTATGGCAATAAAGCAAAAACGTGCTTTAAAGAGGACATTTTAGTTGAAATATGCTTTTCATGATATTTTGACAAAGCTTCATTAACCAAGTGTAAGAGACATCATACAATTAACTCATCAACATACAAGGTAATACCCTCATAAATCTCAACATATGACCATATTCATTAAGTAACGCATTAACCATTTAGACCCTCTTATCCAATGTTATCATAATACCCACCTCGTTACGACATGGAGAGACCGCCCATACAACCTCTTCAATACACATCTAAGTGTTCCTTTAGACTACCAAAGATAAGGATATTTCCTTTCCATCACAACTCAATAAGTATACATTCATTACTTAGAGAATCTAGATGAAACATTCATGCATTTAAGGACTTCACACAAAGACCATCCCCACGGATAACTCTAAGTTACACTAGTGCAATGTGAAAGTAGAAACCCATTCTACTACTCCCACTTGGTGCTCCTTAGGAACCACCCTAGACTAGGCACATCACATTCAACAAGTCACATAACCTTCATTAACATTAGACACACAATCAACTTACTTCATTAACATCATATAGAAACCCATTTATTCGTTGACATTACAAGAAAACACCAAGACTCCCTCCAAATATCTACTTGTGCAATGCATAGATGGCGACACATTCCACTACCTACCCTAGGTAGTAAGACCTAGTTCATTACATTGTTTTGTGGGGGAAAGCTTTAACCGACATAGACCATGGGAGTTTAACATGAAATCCCGATACTAACCCTATCGGATGAGGGATCCCCACTTGCCTAAGGTAGGGTCATTCTTTTATCCTTTACGTGGAAAACCACCAGCTAGTCCTATGTGGGCACATAGTTAAGGGATAAGGATATTGCTTCTAGATACTACACCTCTACTAACGGAGAGTACCCATCTAGAGGATGTTACTAAGTACCTGACCTCTACTCACGGGAGAGTAATCACCGCTATCATATCCTCTCAGTGCTAAGCATTAATTTCCGCAGAGTATTAGACTTTCATTACATTCATTAACTATAGGTTAAGGGATTGCTACTAAGTACTCTACCTCTACTCATGGAATGTATACTCATCCCAACCTATCATTCATTCATTGGAAAGCTCTTAGGAATATTGAGATTGCTTCTAGACACTCTACCTCTACTCCCGGGAAAGTGTATATCCCAACACACACCGTTCATTCATTAGATTTCTATGGAGATGACCTTTTAATAGACCCACATTCATTACACTTTCATTACCTTCATTCATTCATTCATTCATTCATTCATTCATTCATTCATTCATTCATTCATGTGTGTGTATATGTGAGAAAGCTTTTCACGTAACAACAATCATTCATGAAATTGTATTCTAAACATGATCATACTACATTCATCATAATCCACACACGTCGATAATTCACATTCACATTATACTCTAATAATCATACTATCTTCAAGAATCACATGCATCACTTCATAATATATCGCTATACATATGCATCATAACATTACTTTACTTCACATTCAATGCCTTCAAGGCCATCATCACAATACACCTACGCATATATATACAATAGCTAACCACCGCGACCATAAGTGGACCATACCACACAAGAGCAATTTAATAAGAACTAGAACAATTTAGGTTAACTTACCCTTCGTCCAAGCCATGATCACCCTTTCTCAATTCTCTAACAATTCATCATAATTAGGCATGGATATCAATAGATAACAATAGGAACCAACAATACTACTCAATTTAAGTGCTAAAATATCAACATGAAACCATAGTAAAAAAAAACACTTCCTAAGACAATTAAGGAACTTTTAGAAGATCAAGGGTTCATGGAGATTTTCATTGTAAAACATCAATAATATCATATCTAATCATTTGATATCATTTCGATGCAAAAATCCTTGAATTATAATAGAAATTAGACTTTTTCATCACTTTGAAATTACATTGAAACTGGATCTAGAGTAAATTATAACTCTAGATAAAGGATCACCATACCTTAGTATTAAGAAGCCCACGAAATTGTAGAAGATATCGATGGAAATCTTCAATCCAAGCTCCAATTCTGACTCTAAGCTTCCATGAAGTTTTGAGAGAACTTTTTGGAGGGAAGGGTTTTGAGTTTAGAAGAATTAAGTCAAATTCTATGTTTAAGTGTTTTAACCAACTTAAAATACTAAAAATAACCTTCCATCATTTAATTAGAACGTGTGATGAATTTACCAATTCACCCCTCACTTGGCCGAGACATTGTAGAAAATTTTAGGTGCTCACTTTCGGTCCCCACCTACGGACCGTAGATGGGTTGACGGACTGTCCTTCTGGCCGTAGATCTGGTCAGAGACTTGGTCATGGGAGTTAAGTCTCCCTAGGCTAAGTCTTGACCTAGGGAGGTCACTTACGCCCCGTCATTTGACCTACTGATCGTAGGCCATGCCAACTTTTGCAATTTTGGGGTTTAACTTAGGTCTTAGTGTCCTCCTCAAGGACTCTTAGGGTGGTCCTTGGCGAGTCGTACCTGGATGTTTAACTCCTAAACATGACCTTCTACACACTAGGGTCTCATTCCATGATTTTAGACTCCAAACGACACACCAAAACACATACAACATGCAAATGCACACTAGCACACAAAAGACTAATTTCCAAACGTCTTGGTCGTTCCTTGACATTTGACTTTAAAACCACTCAAGCCTGCCCTTGGATACCATTTCTCATCAATTTAGAAAGTTATTATCTCAAGATACTTATGTGAAGAACTAGTTTATCCTAGTTCATTTTGAGGGTGTAGCAATATCGGAACTTGGTACCCGATCCTATCGTACTTATGTCAGAACGTGGCAATACGATCCCATTTTTATGTCGGAACGTGTAAATTCGATCCCCGTTAGTTATGACAGAACGTGGCAATCCGATCCATCAACACACCACAATCACAAACACAAGTATACTCTAAAGTCATACAATCAAGAAGTATTCATGGCAAATAGTCATTCATCTATCTCATTTTCAACAAGTGTGATCAATAATGCAACATTCATATACATACTGATGACACCGAATTTTGGACCTACACAATATAAATTAATCATCGAGATTCCTAAATTCCAAACGATTTGAAATAATTTGTTTTTATAAAGTTTGAAATATTTTTCAAAAGTAGTTTTGGTCACTTTTATAATTTTGGAACAATAAATGTATTTATATATATTTCATATATTTTATAAATATTCGAAAATCGTGTCAAAAAGATTTTATTTTGCATGAATATTTTGTTAATTAGTTTTGTTTAAATTATGCTTAATATTCTTGAATTAATCAGTTTGACTAAGTTAATCAATTCATCCGTCCTTGCTCCTCAGAGCGGACGATTTCCTTGGAATTCCGTTGGGAATCAGTACTATTCCAGCTGTTGGAACCTTATCCCTTCAAAAGTTTTTTGAATTTCAAATTTAAAAAAGATCTACCCAACTCCCCCCTCCCCCCAATCGGTTCTTTTCTCCTCCTATATATATTCCTCTTCCTTTAACGTGAAGGGGGAACTTTTTTGGGAGGAATTGAAAATTTACAGATTACAAAGAAGGATATAGAAGCTAAAACATTGAGGCAAATTGAAATAGAGTTAGTATCCTTAGTGTTTAACCAAGATTTGGAGTCTAATTTGAGGTCTCCCTTTTTGTTCACTGTCCACTGGAGCTCGTCGTAATCCGGTAAATTTTGGCTTGTGGTGAAGTCGTTGTTCTTCAGTTTGTTTTCTCGGTCTCGCTTCTCCGTAAAAGATAACAACTTCTCTTCTCTCATTGCATTTTTATTATAGTCAATTTGTTATCCATTTGGTGAAGTAGTTGTATATCTATATTTGTTTTTTCTGTTTGAACTTTGTTAGTGCTATATTGCGTGCATTAGGATGCTGTAGTAGCTAGTTTTATGATGCAATGTCCTCATTTCTCACTGTTTATTGTTGCTTTAGTTTGAGAATGAGAAAATATTAGAAATTTCATGTGTTTTGCTTAACACCCTTTTACCGCTCAATGAAGAGAACTGTTCATGTTTTTTTTTTCGAGTAGTATTTTAGCTAGATTAAGTAATTTCTTGAAATCGTGATGGTTTATTTTGTTAAAATTCCCCTTAGAATTGTATCTTAGTATTAAGGTATGTCTTTTCTTTTTCCGGAATGTGCAATTTTTGTTTGAAATAAAAACATGGGTTGTGTATACTAAGACAATCTTAACCTCTTTGTTGCAACTTGTTAATGTCAAAATGTCTTGAAAACACTTATTTAAATTTATTGTTCCGAAATATGATTCTATTTAGAACATCTTGTCGTTGTGTAACTTAGTTAGTTCAAACATGTATCAGGTTGATTAATTCTGATACAAATGGTTCTTCTCTTACTCTAGTTGTTGCTTTCGTTGAAAAGATTTGTCAATATTCTCTCTTTATTTGCATATGGTCTGGAATTGGTTAATGCATGCAATTTGTTGGTAAGCCTTGTTAATATTAATTGTATCTCATTTTCATTAGATTTTATTATCATTATTTTATCGTATTTTATTTTATGGTCTCCTATTTATCATCCTTTAATATAGATACAATGGGATCTTCTATTATTTGGTAGCTTAAAACACCATTGTTGGCTTTGGAATGACTAAGATTCTTATTTGATATATTTTTTTTGTCTTCTTCTATACATGTGACTTCGCTAATGTTGATTCCACTTTCTTTATATGTGCATCAACCCGAGTCCCTTTAAAATTACCCTCTTTGCATTTCTTCGAGTTGAATTACTTCGAGTCAATCTCATCTTGTTCAAGTATCTAGGAAGCTGAAATACGGGGCAGACAGGAAGCTGAAATATAGGAAATGGAGTTCATATAAAAGCTTGTATACACTGATATACAGTTTTTCTATACCCTGAAAGCAGCCAATATATACCAGTATACATTTGTTGTATACAAATGAAGCAGAATAAAAAATGGGCTGAAAAGGGGCCCAAATGGTGAAACCCTTCTTTGGAAAAATTACTTAACTACACAGCATTAATTTCTATATTTCCAATATTTCCCTACTCTTTTATTAAAATTCAAAAATCCCTTTTTTTCTCCGAATGATACTTAAGGTTAATTTTTACTTTGGAACTAAAAAACAGACCTTTTCCATTCCCCAAATTTCTCCCTTAATCTATTCCCCTAACATTTCAGTTATCAATTTCAAGTAAGTTTGAATTTCAAAAGAAACCTATCCCTATTCAACCAGATTTAGAGTCCAAAATATGTTTTCTCATCTTCTTCATTCTGATTTTCGCATTTTTTTTTAATCTCTATTGTTTTGGCTTACACATCCATCTAACATCTAACTAATTCAAAGTTTTTTCAAAATTGAAAAAATCAAAGAATTGAGTTCTAACAGGTCCCATGACCCGATAGTCATGACAAATCAAAGTTCTAACAAGAGAAAATCGGTAAAGAAAATACATGCATCTACTTCAAAAGATCCGAAAACCCCAAAGAAAAGGGGTAGAGAGGTGGCCCCTCCCATTATTCGACGAACACTACCCATGGTAAACAATCTTTGTCACATTCGTATCTTTGTTTTTTTTAGTCTGATGATTCTTATTTTTTTCATTTAAGTATCGTCTATTTCATTGTACATAAGCAATAATGTAATTTGTGTATCTTTTATGCTTTGTTTTATTTAGTATCAAATAACATAGACATTAATGTATCTAAGATACTCTTTTAAGTATCGTCTTGGTATGTTTCTATTTTTGTCACTTTATATAACGACTAATGAAATATGTGTACCTTTTATTTTTGTTGTTATTTGGTATCAAATAACATGAACATTAATGTATCTTTTTTTTAGTCTGGTGATTCTTAGTTTTCATTTAAGTATCGTCTATTTGCACTGTACATAAGCAATAATGTAATTTGTGTATCTTTTATGTTTTAATTTTGTTTAGTATCAAATAACATGAACATTAATGTATCTAATATTTTTATTTCAGTATCATTTGGACTATACATGTTTTCAGATATTTTGTGTATTTGTTTATTTACTGTTATTGTATCAAAAGTGAAGAGAACTCATAAAGTATTAACTATTTAACTATAAATTAGGAATATTGAAATTTGTGTACCTTTTATGTTTGTTATTATTTAGTATCAAATAACATGAACATTAATGTATATAAGATAATTGTTTAATTTTTATTTTGGCATGTAGGTTTATTTTGATACAGTGCATCATATTAAATGATAATTATCTATGATACTTATAAGATTAAAAAGGATTATGAGAATTTATATTTAGGTCACATTATATTTGTCACTTTTGATACAGTATAATTGATTTGGTGTACCATTATTCTTATTATTTAGTATCAATTAAAGCAAAACGTCATTATATGTCAGTAATAGTGAATCTTCTTTCTGTTTGCAGTGATTGTGGAACGTATATAGCTGCTTTTGTTGAATGTTTTAGCGACGAAATGAAGGTCCCATCGATCCCTTTCCGAAGTAACTATCTTCGCTTAAGATATGCAACAATGTTATGGAAATATGGTACATACAAGGCCAAGACAAAATACGTTAGCGAGAATGATGATCCTAAAAGGCTTAAGGGTGTCTTCGTTCCATTGGCAGATGATGAACTGATTAATGCAGAATAGTAGTTTATTTACTGACTTACAGTCAAGATAAGATTTATTGTTTTAAAGATACCTTAAGTGTTTTGGAGTATTCCTTCCCAAGTCAACATTATATTTCTAAGTAATTCATACTTCTAAATTTGAAGAGTTTTTATGTCCATAATTTTTATGCCGCTTTAAAAATCGTTTTCAATATATTTTAATACGTTATTAATTTTTGTATATTATAAGTACTATACATATCACTTCAGCTTATATTACAGTTAAACTGATACGAAATTTCTACAAAATTATTAAGTATATGATATAATATTGTTTTAACAAAATAACAAAATTTTATTTTCACACAACATGGTACAAATTATATCTTATAAGATTGGTATAAATCACAACAGATGATATTAAATCAATATCATGTATAAGATACTTGGGTGCTTCAAACATCTCAAATTGATACGATTTAGTAAACTCATGCCAAAGTTACAAATATATTAAGTATCAAATGTACAATATTGATACCAATATTACTTTAATTTTTTTTAAGATGCTTTTAAATTTCAAGAAAATTATTATGTACTTGAAACACAATTGCGTTCACAAATATCAAAATTGTATATAATATATATCATTGGTAGAAAATACAACATTTGATACTCTATTATTAGTAGATACAAAATTTAGAAGAAGATATTATGTATATGATATATCATTGCTTCAAATGATACATTTTTTACATGTCATCTATTGATACTACTATTCTATCCCATACAAAAGTTACAAACAATTTAGTATTAGACACAAAACAATGTATACCAAACTAACTTTATCAAAAATTAAGAATAAAAAAATGTAACCAGAATTGAAAACATAACATTTTTTATTTACTGCATCATAAAATAGTAACCTGAAAGTAAAGTATCAAATTTGAGAATTAGTAGACATGAAGCATAATACTTCTCAAAAGCAAGCATCAAGAATCTTTTGTGAAGAAAGTACATGTTTGCGTCCCATTTTTAACCTTCGACACACATAATTGCACCTGTTGTTGCATCAAAATTTTCTATCTCTTCATCACTTTTATCCGATGTACCAATGCATAGTGGATACATACCGAATTCTACCTCATGTTTCTTCATTTCAATGCACAATTTCATGCTCATATCATTCCGAATACACAATGGAGAGGAATTACCTGATCTCGATTTTTTTTAATTCATTATTACCCAATTCAGCTACAATTGTAGAAATAAGATTTATGAATGAAATATTTTCTCCAATCACTATCACATCACTTCTGTATCGCTCGTATCTAACATCACTTTCCCATGATCCAGAATGCTTTAACAAGATCGAAATATTTATTTTGAATCTTCAGGAAATTGCGTTCCAAAATGGTTTGAATCAAACTTTTACTGTTTTTTCGAAGTACAGGAAGAAGGTTTCACAATTTGAAATTTAAAAATTATAATTCGATTAGAGGTTTATGACTGATTGGTTGAAGGAAGAAACATACGCGTGATTTGTGGGAATCAAGTAATTTTTGTTTTTAATTCCTTATTTAACGCTTGAACTAATAGCAACAACTTAATAATTTAAGTATCATATCATTATTAATTAAAGTATCTGGCTGCAATATTTTGTATCTGAAACACACTAAAAAAAGGGATTTTTTGTAATCAATGAAAGAGTAGGGATAAGAAGTAATTTCTTTCTTATACTATGTGATTTGCCTAATTTTTACTTTATTTTGGTATCTAGGACAGGTGGCAGAATAGGTCAGGCCCAAAACAAAATGCAATGGAAATGTTTTTGCACTATCTAGAATTAGTAGAGGAGGAGAAAATTTGGGCTTGCCATCACCCCAACACTTTCAAATTTGGACAAGATTCCAAGTTTTATTTTTGTTATTTCTTGCTATATCATTTCTTGCTATTTATTACTGTTAGCTAACAAATTATTTGATTTTGATTTTGACTTGATTAATTTTCAAAGATATACATTTCTCTTCTATATTTAAAAATATAAATATTTATTATATATATATTTTATTACTTAGCTTTTATTTTTAATATTGGTCTTATCAACACTTAGGTCACTCCCCTTTAGAATGATCGGTCTTTAGTTTATTTTCCCTTATAATAACTAATTAGAAAAAAAAAAATAAGTAAGTAAATGAATAAAAAAATATATTTCCTTTACTTAGTAAAAATTTGGAAATTATTTGTAAAAAGTCATTTGAGTCAAATCGCAAGTTAGCAGACATTCAGAGGGCCTAACACCTTCTCTGAATGTACATTGAACTTCAAACCTATTTTTTAAATTGATTTCATCTGTTTATGTCTTTTTGAAAACCTCAAGTTTTTTCTTGATTTTTACTAAAAAATTAAGTGGCAACTTTGTTTATTTGGAAATTCGATTTTTCTTAAATCATAGGTTTAATCAATTTTTCGAAAACAAGTCATTTTTCTTTTATTTTGTCTTTTCGAGTAAAACACATACAAGTATCATAGTGAAGCAACAATAACATACATCACACAATCATAGAATAACAACCATCACCTACCTCAAAAAAAGTTTGAAACCAGAAGAAACTTGATATTTCCTCTTCCAAATTTGTTTCGCTTTTTCTTGGTCTATAAACAATCATAATAACACGGGAATCAATAAACAATCTCTAATTACCCGGAACTATAACAATTTTATGAACCCAATATTATACATATGAGCCCAAGTATCTTATTTAGGGTTGTTTCCACCATAGAATCTATATCAAAACCCTCCCCCAACAATATTAATCAATTCTATTACATTCTACTGATTGAAAAACAGATTCGGGGAGTGAAAAACTTATCTTTAGCCTCAAAAATGGTGAAAAACGAGTAGGAGTTGCCCGAGTTTCATTCGTTAGCTCAAAAAGTGCATAATAAGTTCATATAGGGGTTTATTAATGACCTTCATACGTGTCGAGCCTTCCACAACGACCCTCACCCCTCTATAGCTGCTCTTCCAGAGCGACAGAAATCCCTGCCAGGGCGGGTTGCACGAGACAGAAAGCTATTTCAAAAGTACCAAGACCCCCATTTCACAACACACCTCTAACCAATGACACTCTACATATACCGTTTACGCCACGATCGATTTTGGGAGTTCTGCTCGCCCGAATTCAATTTTGCAAAGTCGTACATGTTTCTTAACGACTTATATAACTACTCATGTAATCAAAATCATAAATAAATCACATGATTTCTATCATAGTTTCCTACACTTTAATGACTCTGATTTCATCAAAATCAGGACTATGTTGGGAAATTCCAAGTTACTATGAAAACAATTTCCAACCAAAAATTTTTCCCCGGTGGCTTTTTTATAATGACGGAACCCGATTGTTTGATATCCCTTTTTGATACTTCAAATGTTCCAAAAATGATTTGGGTTGAAGCAATCCAAACATCTATTTATCTCATAAATAGACAATCATCCTCGGTTATGAAACAAAATTGTCTATATTTTATTCTTTTCAAAAAATTGCGTGACTATTCATATCTAAGGTATATGGTTTTGTGTTCTTTGTTCTTCTTCCGGATCATGAATGTCAGAAATTATCTTTAGAATATGTTAAATGTATTTCTTAGGATACTATGATATTCAAAAGGGGTATTTGTGTGATGATTCAACACGCTGTTTATTGAGACTCTTACCACATGTTATCTTCTTTGATAATTCATTTATTTATAGTATCAAAGACTCATAATTCTCTACTGTGTCTTGCCTGAAAAAAATTTCTTCTCATGATGTTGCTTGCTATAGCCACCTAGTGGTTGGTCCTTCGTCGATTATATCCTCTACCACATCAGATACTACTTCTGACTTTGATCATTTTTTTTATAATGATACTACTTCGGCAAATAGTAATTATTTACCTCACCCACATAATGCCTCATTAAGTATTAATAATAAACTTTCCCCCACTCGTCATAATAGCATTGATCCCATTAGACGATCATCTTGGCATGCTCCTCTTTCAGAACGATATGGATACTCAATAGGTGAATATGACCAATGTTATGCCTTACTAACAAGCTTGAATTCTACAGTTGTACCAAACTCTTATATGCAGGCTAGTGATCAGAAATGTTGGGAGGATTAAATGCATGAAGAATTAGTTGCCCTTCACGAGAATGATACATGGGATATGGTGGATAGACCAACAAATGCACCAATTATTGGAAGTAGATGGGTGTACCTGATACGCTCAAACTTACTTCTCAAATAAGAAGTAAAAATGGTCGTATCAAGTAAAGAACCCAACTAATGAGGTTAGGGTCGATCCCACGAGGAAAATGGTTCAGACTTAACTTTATTCTATTATTACTACTATTTAGTCAACTATTTTCGAGAAAACAAATAACTAAAAGGGGGTTTTTATTTTAAATTAATAACAATGATTAACTAAATTAAAATAAACAACTAACAGATTCAAATCTCGGAGTTTAATCAATTAATAAAAGTAACTAGGGCTTAAGTGTTCCCCACAGGTTCCCAACTTGATAACTCTAACTATAACAATTCTTTCCTAGTATCTTGCATATAAAATGATAAGTTATGTATCTCTAAATCCTTGGTCCGGCATGTAGAAAATTTCACTCCGCACCTTGGTCCGGCTACGTGTGTTGCTATACTAACGCTTATCTTTACCTCATATTAAGCATTGTATTCGGTATTTGACTAAATTATTACCTCGTAACAACCAATACTAGCCTACTAGATAGTCTACACTAAATCTATGTTGATAATTCTTTTCCTATTATCTACCTCCTTGGTCTGGCTAGTAGCATTAAGGCAACGTTGGCCACCCGTTAAAAAGACTTCTACACGAAAGAATTATCAATACATGCAAGACACCTTTCTAGAATTGTTATTTTAGTTAGATTTTACCTTGTTATTCACCCATGGTTCCCACAACCCTAGCTATGGAGTTTAGTTACCCATGGTCATAATTACATAATTCATATTTTTAATGGAAGAATTCATGCACTTACTTTAATGAGAACGAATAAATTCCAGAATTTAACTTGATTAATCCACAAAATCACCAACAATCAATTCTAGAAAAAGTATATCAATTACCAAAATCAAGAGTTCAATCCTATAACAAGAGAACTAACAATAGTCAAGAGTCTAACCCAAAAAACGAGGTTTTTCAAACTATTTATAATAAAAACAAAACCTAATAAAAGAAGGTTTATAATTAATGAAAATCTGTCCAAACGCGACTGAGTTGACGGACCTCGTGACGGACCATCGTGGGCACGACGGACCGTCATGGCCTTCGTCGTCCCATACTTCACAAATTTTGCTGCTGCTTTCTTCGTTACCCTCGACAGACAGGTATGATAGACCGTTGCAAGCACGACGGTCAGTCGAAGGGCTCCGTTCCATAATACTTAAACTTCTTGGAATTTGGGTACTACGACTACTCTCTGATTATTACGACGAACTAGCAGGATGGACCGTCGTGGCTATGACGGTCCGTCATGAACTTCCGTAGTCCCACACTTGGTCAGACTTCCCCATCTGCCTTCAGCAGCTTCTCTCCTCACTACGACGCCACCTACGGACCGTCACAGCCTCGACGGACCATCATAAGCTCCGTAGGTGGTCCCTTCGGCATTTCATGCTCAAAACTCCCGCGTTCATCTTTGGACAGATTTTCTGCAAATAAAGAGAAACTTACATAAAAAATCAAGACAAAAAGGCTTTAGACACACACTAAACTTAAGGAAAAAGCATTAAAAGTATCGTGAAACCACGGTACATCAACACCCTCAACTTAAATTCGTTGTTTATCCTCAAGCGACGTACTATGACTCACTACGAAATCTTTGTACAAGAGTATCCACATTTTAGCTTTCGCAATCGTTTGGCTATCAATCCCGATCATTCTCATTATGTTCATGCATCTTATCACTATTAGGCATTGACTTATGTAGAATCAGACCATGAAACAGACTCACTACGCAATGACACCTATCCTCTTCAGTTTCTCACGGAGGTGCTAATATTTCCGGTATTGCAATTACTGTCCTCACTTCAAATAACATCCTCATTTTTCACACAATGATTTCAGTTTGAGTATAAGAATTATTTTTCGACACTCACTCTCAGAACAAATTCGCAACTCATTTATACATATTGCCATAAGCTTGACCTTATTTTCACTACTTTAAGTTCGCCATACAACTCTTAGAATTACGATAGGACTTTTTAGCTTGTTACATAGGCTCAGGGTCAGGTAGGGTATATTTAGGTATGGTTGAGTGATTTGTTGCCCTCCTTGACATATCGGCTAAGCGTACCACCTTTTTATCATTTAATTTCGCCCTATTTCTCAATTTTCTTTTCAACTTGCTGTTTTGTTTCCTTTCTTATCCTTATGTATAAGTGACTTTTCTCTTTTCTTGTGTTTATTATTTTAGTCACTTCTGTTTTGTTCTTTCTTTCTCTTCATTCTTTCAACCCCACTTTCTGGGGTTTTATATAACAGCCACCCTCAACTCATGATTTTGCCATGAGTCAAGGTTCACAATACCATAGTTGGGTCAGGGTCAAAACAAGGTTGCTTTCTGCATTATCCACCCTCAACTTATGATTTTGGCATAAACTGAGGTGCACATGTCCAAGGAGGGACCAGGGCCAACACATTGTTCCCAGAGAAGATCAGTTAAGGTGAAAAAGAAAGATCTGTTTTTAGGCTCAAATCATTTGGATCAATAAGGGATTAACTTCATTTGGTTTTCTGTTATTTTTAGGCTCAAGATTGACTATTTCGAACAAAGGCCTATGATTCTTTCCTAATTGTTTGTTTTGGCTTACTTTTAGCAAGACTAACCAGGCAAGTTATAGCTCAGTATCACTGGTGGATCATTCGAATTTCCCTCACACTCACATGACATTCCTTACATTCCCAGATTATTAGACACCTACTTCGAGTCTTAGATTCAGGATCATGCAGTAGTGTATCTCTATGTCATGTTTAGAGTCACACATTTATCAATTACTATGCCTATTCATGCATCATTTTCATTGTATCGGGATATCATATTTGTTTTATCCATCATGCTTCAGAATTATACTATGTACATAAGATATGACATGCCGCTTCAACAATAAAAGTAATCAGTCTTTTTGGGGAAAAAGAACACAGGCAAGAAAACCCCAAAAGAGGATCGTGAACTTGGGCTACTCAGAATTCACCCAAGTACTCACTTTCCATTTACCCTACCCCTAACAAAAGATATGCAATTGTCCCCAATGCGTAAAAAAAAATTAAAATACGCGAGTGGTAAGTGAAGCAAACCCGAGGCGCTAAGCACCGGTGATCAGCAAGCTGGTGGGTTTGGTTCTTCGGAACCCACTCCCTCCGTAGTCTGGACACCCTCAGTAGTGTCCTCAGCAGCAACAACACTATCAGTAGTGCCTCTCACAGTATCCACAACTCTGGAGCTAGACGCCCCGGCAGCTAACTCTACAGCCCTCAATGTATGGGCCTCCTCGTCAGCAATCAAGGCTCTCCTCGCGGTCTCCATCTTACGGCGCTCCTTCTTCCTCGCCCTAGCCTCATCCTCCTCTCGACCCCTGCGCCTCTTAGCATGCTCTCGTGGGGGAGGTGGTGGAACATCAGAAGTGGCAAATAGAGCAGCCATCACAGTGTCCTCAGTAGGCTCTGCAGAAGGGGCCTCAGACTCAGGCACCCTAGCCTCTAAGATCGTATCAAGATCAGCCCGCAAACTCTCAACCGCAGCCTGAAGGGTCGACATGTCCATTGGAGGTGTTGGTCGGGCTAGCACCCGCAACTCAAAAGCGTCTAAGCGCTGATGAACCTCTGCGATCTTCCTCTTTGTGTGCTGTGCCATCTTGCGCTCCATGCGCTCCTCTGCCTCAGCAATAGACCTCTGCATCCAAGGCTGGATGTGATGCAGAAGTGTGGCCATCTGCGCCTCGAGTTTCTGGACCCTAGCAAGTGGGACCAGAGTGGCGGAAGGAGCCAAGCGAGAGAAGCTCGGAGCAGTGCGACTACCCAGGATAGACTCGACCGGGGTAGTGTCAGTGGGTGCAGAAGCAGCCTGGGAAGCCGCTTGAGCATGCTCTATAGAATCTGCCACGTTCTCACCAAGTAGGGCCACCTTCAGGCGGGGCCCTCTGCATGGAGCCAACTCATTGGCCTCATCCCTGATGAGGCCGATGTCAACATTGCCCTGCGGGGTCTTGATCTGATCAATGTGCCAGATGAGCACACCTGCAGACCTGCATAAAGAGAAAACCATGCATGGAAAAGGGTAAGTAGTGGTGACCTTGAAGGCCCTCTCGTGCATGACCGCATGTAGAAGCCAAGCGAAGTCAACCTCTAACCCTGCCATCATTGCTGCCATCAGAACTATGCAATCCCATGTGACTATATTATCTGCAGCAGTGGGGGAAAGGCAGTGGCGGACTATCAACCATAGAAACTTGGCCGTAAAGGTCAAGTTGGCCTTTCTGATGGCTCCCTTTGGCTCCATTACCCAATCAGCAGCCTCTCCATCAATAGATAAGTGCTCGGCCATCCACCTCTTGGTGGTCTCCCTCAGCGATGGCTCAGGCAAGAACAGGCCGTCCTTAACAATTTGCCACCGGTAGTCGAACTCGGCAGTGAGAGGGGTCCTGGTGGCATCAACATCCTCGCCGTACAGATACCGACGGATGGCTGGCAGTGAGATGTCGACCTATATGCCGCGTACTCTGACATGCTCAAGTGGGGCCTGTTTGGCGGGGGCAGCCCGCCTATCAATCTGTGATCGGAGAGTAGCCACATAAGAGGCGTAAAACTCTCGGACCATCTCTTCACTGTATCGGCCCAAAGAACGAGCCGTCCACTCTAGCCGGTGTCTGGTGAAGAGAGTGTGGATAGCCGGCATGGTGGGGAGGCTTCCCGTAAGGACCCGCCTCTCAAGTGTAAGGGCCCGTGTCATGACGCCCTTATCATTTAGCAGCTTGGCATATGATTACACTTGGTATTGCCCGTTGACACACCACCGGTTGGGCTGGTCGGCAACCGGGGCGGGAACTCCAGTCGGTGATCCTGGAGTGGAATCAGTGTTGTCAGCCTCATCTGCCGAGGTAGACTGTGCAGCTGTGGCGGGTGCAGAGGCTTCTGCGGACCCGGAGGCTTCCTCCGACCAAGAAACTCCTAAGGAGCCAGACGCTCCTTCATCTTGTGCAGCTGACCCAGAAGGTGACCGGTCAGTATGCGCTCCTCATCAGACTAGGAGGCAGTGACTACGCCGGACGCCACCTTCTTGGGCGTGGCTCTGGTAGCACGTGCAGCACGTGCTGGAGTGGCAGTTCCAGGGGGTACATACTCAGGATCATGCTCATCATCAGAGCCTATAACCATGCGGGCAGACGGGACGATGGACTTTGAATGCCCACGTGCGTAAACTCGATCTTGTTTTGGTCCCATGGGAGATAGTACATGTAAAGAATCATTATTAGTACTAGAAGGAGAAAACAAGAAAAGAAAAAACGAGACAAATTACAAATAAGATCAAAGCTGTAATGACATCTCTGTAGTAGCAGTGAATCACGACGGACCAGTTTGACGGCCCGTCGTGGGGTTCATCATGTAATACTTAAAACAAAATTTCATTGCAAACCCTCAGAAGAAAAGTCTCTGACAGTTATGACGGATAAGCAGGATGGACCGTCGTGATCATGACGGTCCGTCGTAGATGGCCGTCGTGGGGCACTTAGAAAAAGTATGGAGACACTTAGGAGAGGGATCTTTGACCGTTATGATGGTTATGCAGGACGGACCGTCGTGGGTATGACGGTCCGTCGTATAAGTTCGTAAGGGGATACTTGGGAAAAGAATTGGAGACCGTTGGGGCTGAGGTCTCTGACAACCACAACGGTTGTGCAGGACGGACCGTCGTGGGTACGACGGTCCATCGTATATGTCCGTCAGTGGACACTAAGAAGAATTTGGAGACCCTTAGGACTAGGGTCTCTGACAACCATGACGGTTGTGCAGGACGGACCGTCGTGGGCATGACGGTCCGTCGCATATGTCCGTTGGTGGACACTTTGAAAAATTTTGAGACCCTTAGAAATGGGGTCTTTGACAACCATGACGATTGTGCAGGACGGACCGTCGTGGGCATGACGGTCCGTCATCGGGGTCTCGTTCTATCATTCTGAGACAGAACTGGGGATGCGACAATCATCCCATGTGATTCAAACCAAAGAATCGATATTAACCTACATCTTTCTAACCCAAATACCTAGCAAACTTACAATTCTAAAGCACCAATTTCTCGAGTTTTACAAGGCAATTTGTGGGACTATTAACCTAGGTCAGACAAGAGTGGATCAAAGATCAAAGATCCACCAAAATGAACAGGCCAATAGTAAATTAAAAACAATAATGTAGTGTAAAATGGGTAGAGATCATAAACACATACCTGAGAAGAGGAGAAAACAAGCAAGTGAGGCACTCAGCTATGAAGATAAGAAACACAGCAGCAGACTCCGACCAGCAGAAAGGAGATTGGGGAAGGGGAAAATGAGAATGTGGGGATTTGGGGAAGTGATGGTAGATCAGTTGAAAGGGAAAATGATGAGGATGGAAGGAAGTTGAAAAGGGAGGAAATGGGAGATAGAGGGAAAGAAACGGTTGAAATGAAGGGGTGGGGAGTTTAAAAAGGTTTAAAACTTTTAAAATTCCCTAGCCGGGTCGGGTCGGGTTGCTGGTTAATGAAGCGACGAGTCCCCGACGACGGTCCGTCACACGTGTGACGGTCCGTCGTGGGTTCCGTCACGGGTGCCCTAATTTCAAAAAAAATAGACAAACTTACCTGGCACGACGGATTCTTGTGACGGTCCGTTTCAAGCGTGACGGTCCGTCTATGGATCTGTCATTGAGTGTTTCAGACCAATTTCTGCAAATTTTTCTGGTGATGTGCTACCTGCAAAGTTAATACCCATTAAGCTATTTTTTATGTGTTTGACTGGAGACTTAGTGGACACGTACCCTAAACTACTCTCTAGCCAACACTTCTAACAAAAAGAAAAACAAAGAAAATGCGACTATTACTAGAGAATACATTTTGGGTTGGCTCCCAACCAGCACTTGATTTAACATCGCGGCACGACGGAGGATACTCGATTACTCAGACTTCATCAAGCTGATATGCCTCGATCACTTCATTCGCTGATACAGCATGCCCCAAATAGATTTTTATTCGTTGTCCGTTAACCTTAAACCGCACACCCTCCTTGTTTTCCAACTCAACTCCTCCGTGAGGGAATAGTTGGGTGATCAAGTAAGGGCCAGTCCATTTGGACTTGAGCTTGCCCGGAAACAAACGCAACCTAGAATTGAATAAAAGCACCAAATCTCCAACTATAAAATCGCGTTTCTCAATCTTCTGGTCATGGTATTTCTTCATCTTTTCTTTGTAGAGGGCTGAACTTTCATAAGCTTTTAGGCAAAATTCATCGAGTTCATTCAACCCATTTAACCTCTGTTTTACAGCTTCATTCCAATCCATTTACGACTTCTTCATAGCCCACATGGCTTTATGCTCTAATTCAACCGGAAGATGACAAGCTTTCCCATATACAAGTTGGTATGGTGACATACCAATGGGAGTCTTATACGCTGTCCGGTAGGACCAAAGAGCATCATCGAGCCTCCTTGACCAATCCGTTCTACTAGCGTTCACTGTTTTTGACAAAATCTGTTTGATCTCCCTATTTGACACCTCAACTTGCCCACTAGTTTGAGGATGGTAAGGAGTGGCCACATTATGGTGAACCCCGTATTTCTCCAATAATCCCTTAAACAATTTGTTGCAAAAGTGGGATCCCCAATCACTAATAATTGCCCTTGGGGTACCAAATCGAGAGAATATATTCTTTTTCAAGAATGTAGTGACACTCTTCCCTTCATTGTTTGCGAGGGCGATAGCTTCCACCCATTTAGATACATAATCAACCGCTACTAAAATATACTTCATTCCATGAGAACTCACAAAAGGACCCATAAAGTCAATACCCCAAACATTAAATAATTCAATCACAAGAATGGGGTTTAGAGGGAGCTCTTGCTTTCTTGATATGCCGCCATCTCTTTGGCATCTATCACATGCTTTGGTGAACTCATGAGCATCTTGATGAATAGTTTGCCAATAGTAACCACATTGTAAGATCTTATGAGCGGTCCGAATACCACTATGATGTCCACCAACGGGGGAGGAATGGCATGCCTCTAAAATGCTCAACATCTCAACTTCTGGTACACAACGCCGAATAAGCCCATCGGCACAGCTCCTATATAAGTATGGTTCATCCCAAAAGAACTTCTTCACATCGTACATGAACTTTTTCCTTTGATGAAAGGACAAGTCCGATGGAACAATATCGCTAGCCAGATAGTTCGCAAAATCTGCGAACCATGGAATCAAGTCTTGTGAGGTAGCCAATACATGCTCATCGGGGAAAGTATCATCAATATCAGTATTATCCCCTAACTCTCTCATAGCTTCATCTTCTAAACGGGACAAGTGATCAGCAACTTGATTTTCGGTCCCTTTTCTATCCCTCACCTCAAAGTCAAATTCTTGCAGTAATAAAACCCAACGAATCAACCCTGGTTTTGCATCCTTCTTTTCCATCAAATATCTCAACGCTGAATGGTCAGTATGCACTATAACTCTAGTACCTAGCAAATAGGATCGAAATTTTTCAAAAGCAAAGACTACTGCAAGGAGCTCTTGCTCAGTCACTGTGTAGTTCTTCTGGGCTTCATTGAGGGCTTTACTAGCATAGTAAATGGGATGAAGGATTTTGTCCCTTCTTTGTCCCAATACCACACCTAGAGCAACCCCACTAGCATCGCACATCACCTCAAAATGGACTGCTCCAATCCGGAGAAATAATGATAGGTGCAGACACCAACTTCTCTTTTAACTCGCCGAATGCTTTAAGACAGGATTCATCAAAATAAAATTCACACTCTTTCTCCAGCAATTTGCACAACGAATGCGCAATTTTTGAAAAATCTTTGATGAATCTCCGGTAAAAACCTGCATGCCCAAGAAAGCTTCTCACACCTTTTACAGAGATAGGTGGGGGAAGTTTCTCTATTACCTCGACTTTAGCTCGATCAATCTCTATACCCTTCTCTGAAATGCGATGGCCTAAAACAATACCTTCTTTCACCATGAAGTGGCATTTTTCCCAATTTAATACTAGATTGCAGTCTTCACACCTCTTAAGAACCTCAGATAAATGACTCAAACACCGCTCAAAGGAGTCACCAACCACAGAAAAATCATCCATAAACACCTTAATAGTGTCGTCCACCATATCGAAGAATATCGACATCATACATCTCTGAAATGTGGCAGGTGCATTGCACAGCCCAAACGACATTCTCTTGAAAGCAAAGGTCCCATATGGGCAAGTGAAGGTGGTTTTTTCTTGATCTTCCGGTGCAATAGAAATCTGATTATACCCCGAATAACCATCAAGAAAATAGTACCACCCTTTTTCGGCAAGTCTATCCAACATCTGATCCATGAAGGGCATAGGAAAATTGTCTTTTTCGGTCCATGCGTTTAATTTCCGATAATCCATGCACACCCTCCATCCAGTCACCGGTCTCATTGGAACAAGTTCATTTTTTTCATTGGGGACCATAGTCATTCCCCCTTTCTTAGGTACACACTGAACAGGGCATACCCAACTACTATTGGCGATCGGATATATTACTCCAGCATCCAACCACTTAATGATTTCCTTCTTCACGACCTCTTGCATAGGTGGATTTAAGCGTCTCTGATGCTCAATACATGGATTGTGGTCGGGCATGCGTTGGATTTTATGAGAACAAATACCAGGAGGGATCCCAATAATGTCTGCAATAGTCCACCCAATAACTCTTTTGAACCTTTTTAGCACTTTCACCAAACTCTCAATTTGTTGTTCATTCAGGTCTGATGCAATGATTACCGGCAAAGTGTCACCATTTCCTAAGAATTCATACCTGAGATGAGGTGGGAGAGCTTTTAGTTCTAACTTTGGAGCCTCCTCTATAGATGGTTTCGCGGGTGGACTCGCGATTCTTCATATCTAACTCATATTTCTTCGGTTTAAACCGAACATCACCACGATCAAGAGCCGCTTCTAATGACCCATACTCTTCAATGCAATTGCTATCAAAATTCATTATCACTGCCGCTAGTGCTTCTACACCTAGACGTTCTTCTATTTGTGTCTCAGATGACTTATCAACTTTGTAGGATATAGACCGATTGGAGCTCACCACTCTGCCTCATGGACCTACAAATGTTGAAGGTCACTTCTTCATTGTTCAACCGAAATTTCATCTTCCCCTTTTCCATATCAACTAAGGCTCTACCCATAGCAAGGAATGGCCTCCCAAGAATAATAGGCACCTCAAAATCGACTTCACAATCAAGAATAACAAAATCGGCCGGAAATATGAATGACTCCACTTTTACTAGCACATCGTGGAGTATCCCGATAGGCCTTTTTACTGTTCGATCGGTTATCAGTAGCCGTATCGCAGTGGGCTTTGGGTTACCCAAACCCAACTTCTTGTAAATCGAGAGGGGCATAAGATTTATGCTTGCCCCAAGATCACATAATGCTTTCGCAAAATGTAATAACCCGATTGTACAAGGAATAATGAAAGCACCTAAATCTTCCTTCTTTTGCACTAGAGATCTTGTAGCAATACCGCTACAATGCTGCATTCTATCATCATCCTCAAAAGTGACCGATCTTTTCTTCGTAACCAAATCTTTCATAAACTTGGCATAACCGGGCATTTGTTCCAGAGCTTCTACCAAAGGGACATTGATGGAAAGCTTCTTCAACATCGTTATAAAACGCCGATATTTAAAATCCTCGGTCTTTTTCACTAATCTTTGAGGAAAGAGGGGCGGTGGTCTAGGCATGGGAGTCACCTTTTTGGGCACTTCAGCATCTTTTCCCATTTTATCTTCTAACTCACCACTAAGCTCCTACACTTTATCATTATCTCTTATCACCTTTTCTGCATTAGACGGCATAGGTGGGTCAATGGTTTGCTTACCACCCCGAGTAGTGATTGCCATACAGTGTCCATCATTTTTCGAATTTTGGACAATGTTGCTAGGGAGAGTGCCCGGTTGCCGTGTATTCACCGTCGCAGATAATTGGGCCATTTGCAACTCAAGCTGCTTAATCGATATTGCATGTGTATCGACTTTCTGCCCAATACCCGCTAAATCACTCCTTAACTCTTTAGTGTGCTCATCAGTAGCATCGAACCTCCTCATCATTTTGTTCAACATATCCTCGACTCGTGCCATACTACCTCCACCATCCCTAGGAGCAACTTCACGATTTTGAGGAGGAACATAGGGCCCACTCCTATCATTTCTGTTACCATAGTTACCCCTGTTGAAGTTGTTTTCGCGGTTGTAATTTCCATCTCGGACATAATTACCCTCACGGTTATAATTACCATAGTTCTGACCTTGGTTTCCTTGACCTTGGCGCCAATGTTCCTAATTGGAGCCTTGGGCATTCGGCCGGAAACCCCCCGTCTGCTCATTCACCGCATACGTGTCCTCCTCATAATAATATTCATCATTTGGTGGTGGTGGTTTAGACAAGTAGTTCACTGCATTTATCTTTTCTGCACCCCCAGTGACATGTTTTAATACAAAACCAAGCTCAGTTCTCATCTGAGCCATCTCTTCACGAATCTCATCTGTGGCTGGGTTGTGTGTGGATTGTACTGCGAAGGTGTTTCTTCCAGTATCTGACTTCCTAGTACTCCAAGCTTTATTATTTCGCGAGATTTTCTCTAACTTTTCAGCGATCTCAGCATAAGGACACTCCCCATAAGAACCACCCGCTATAGTATCCAATACCGCTTTATTATTATCATCATGTCCCCGATAGAAGTATTCTTTCAGTGACTAATCATCGATGCGGTGAATGGGGACACTTCTCAAGAATGAAGTGAACCTATCCCAAGAACTGCTAACTGACTCTCCCGGTAGTTCCACAAAGTTGTTCACTCTATCTTTGTGGTTTAGTTTTTTAGAGAACGGATAGTAACGTGCTAAGAAAGCATCCCTCAGTTGATTCCAAGTGAAGATTGAGTTATAAGGGAGCTCAGTAAACCATATAGCAGCCTCTCCAGTCAGTGAAAGAGGAAATACTCTTAGCCCAATTACGTCCATGTTCAAATCGGGCCTCCCTACACAACTTTTGCACACTGCCCTTACCTTAGCGATGTGGGCATGTGGATCTTCAGAAGGTAGCCCTGAGAACAAACCTCTGGCAGTGAGCATTTGCATTAGACTACTGGTTACCACAAAAGTGTGGCCGTGTGGTAGAGGAGGCAATACAAGTGGCCCGTCAGAGTCTGCAATGTTATCATAACCTCTATAATACTCTTGAGGGCGTGGAGCGGGATTTTGTCCCCTTTGTTCATCTTCACCACGATTTTTGGTTAATAATCGACCATGAGCATCAACTGGAGCAGGGATGTTCTAGTTGGGATCATCATCATTAATACCCAAATTTTGATTCATATTTTGTAATGTACGCTCTATTTCGTGGTCGTAGGGAAACAAAGGTTCTCTTCCTCTTCGCGTATTTGGCATACAAGGAAGTTAGTTCTGCAAGAGACAAAAACAACAAATAAAGTAAAATTAGGAAAATAATGACTAAACTTTAGTAATAAGTTTTAAGTTAATCTCAAAGCCACTTTCCCCGGCAGCGGCGTCAAAATTTGATACGCTCAAACTTACTTCTCAAATAAGAAGTAAAAACGGTCGTAACAAGTAAAGAACCCAACTAATGAGGTTAGGGTCGATCCCACGAGGAAAATGGTTCAGACTTAACTTTATTCTATTATTACTACTATTTAGTCAACTATTTTCC
This sequence comes from Solanum sitiens, assembly GCA_016801875.1. Lineage (NCBI taxonomy): Eukaryota > Viridiplantae > Streptophyta > Magnoliopsida > Solanales > Solanaceae > Solanum > Solanum sitiens. The sequence goes on from JABWTJ010000060.1 coordinate 3,553,174, forward strand.
GAGAAAACAAATAACTAAAAGGGGGGTTTTATTTTAAATTAATAAAAATGATTAACTAAATTAAAATAAACAACTAACAGATTCAAATCTCGGAGTTTAATCAATTAATAAAAGTAACTAGGGCTTAAGTGTTCCCCACAGGTTCCCAACTTGATAACTCTAACTATAACAATTCTTTCCTAGTATCTTGCATGTTAAGTGATAAATTATGTATCTCTAAATCCTTGGTCCGGGATCTAGAAAATTTCACTCCACACCTTGGTCCGGCTACGTGTGTTGCTATACTAACCCTTATCTTTACCTCATATTAAGCATTGTATTCGGTATTTGACTAAGTTATTACCTCGTACCAACCATTACTAGCCTATTAGATAGTCTACACTAAATCTATATTGATAATTCTTTTTCCTATTATCTACCTCCTTGGTCCGGCAAGTAGCATTAAGGCGAGTTTTAACATTGGCCACCCGTTGAAAAGACTTCTACACGAAAGAATTATCAATACATGCAAGACACCATTCTAGAATTGTTATTTTAGTTAGATTTTACCTTGTTATTCACCCATGGTTCCCACACCCTAGCTATGGAGTTTAGTTACCCATGGTCATAATTACATAATTCATATTTTTAATGGAAGAATTCATGTACTTACTTTAATGAGAACGAATAAATGCTAGAATTTAACTTGATTAATCCACAAAATCACCAACAATCAATTCTAGAAAAAGTATATCAATGACCAAAATCAAGAGTTCAATACTATAATAAGAGAACTAACAATAGTCAAGAGTCTAACCCCAAAAATGAGGTTTTTCGAACTATTTCTAATAAAAACAAAACCTAATAAAAGAAGGTTTCTAATTAATGAAACTCTATCCAAACGCGTCTGAGTCGACGGACCTCGTGACGGACCATCGTGAGCAAGACGGACCGTCATGGCCTCCGTCGTCCCATACTTCACAAATTCTGCTACTGCTTTCTTCATTACCCTCGACGGACAGGTATGACAGACCGTTGCAAGAACGACGGTCTGTCGAAGGTCTCCGTTCCATAATACTTAAACTTCTTGGAATTTGGGTACTGGGACTACTCTCTGATCATTACGACGAACCAACAGGACGGACCGTCGTGGTTATGATGGTCCGTCATGAACTTCCGTAGTCCCACACTTGGTCAGACTTCCCCATCTTCCTTCAACAGCTTCTCTCCTCACTACGATGCCACCTACGGACCGTCACAGCCTCGACGGACTGTCATAAGCTCCGTAGGTGGTCTCTTCTGCATTTCTTGCTCAAAACTTCCGCATTCATCTTTGGACAGATTTCCTGCAAATATAGAGAAACTTACATGAAATATCAATACAAAAAGGCTTTAGACACACTAAACTTAAGGAAAAAGCATTAAAAGTACCGTGAAACCATGGTACATCAGTACCCAATCAAGATGAAAGTTTATGGATCCCTAGATTGATATAAGGCAAGATTAGTAGCTCAAGATAAAAGGAGGAATATGGATTCAACTATGATGAAACATTTGCTCTAGTAGCTAAGATAATGACAATACATATATTGCTTGCCTTAGCATTAATAAAAGGTTGGAAGTTACATATACTGGACGTTAAGAATGTTTTCCTGCATAGAGACTTACAACAAGTGGTCTACATGAATCCACCACAAGGTTATGAATATATTAAACTAAATCAGGTGTGTCGTCTTAATAAATCTCTCTATGGATTAAAGTAGGCTCCTCACTCTTGGTTTGAAAAGTTTTGCATTACAATCTTAGGTGTTGTTTGTTACTCAAAGTAGCTTAGATTATTCATTATTCTTAAGTCGGACTACCTCAGGTATTACTTTTCTCTTTCTTTATGTGGATTTCATGATTATCATTGTAAACTATGAAGTTGGAGTTTTCCATTTAAAAGATCTTTTACACTCCTCTATCAAAATGAAGGACTTGGGAAAGCTAACATCTTTTTTTGGTTTGGAGGAAAGTTATGGAAAGGAAGTCATACGATTGAGTCAACAAAAGTATTAAGAAGATCTAGGTCAATTAGTCAATCTTATTGATCATAAGAAGGTCCACACTCCAATGGAAGCGAATATGAATACAAGGAAAGAGAAAGATATTTTTGGAGATTAGATCTTGTATAGACGTCTAGTGGGATCACTTATATATCTTACTATGAGTCGTCCTGACAGTACATGTGTTAAGACAATTTTTAACAAAGCCTTACAAGATGCAATACATTGCTTTGCTCAGGGTTATTAGATACATAAAATGTATAGTGAATCGGAGTCTCTTATTCCCAATATCTGCATTAGTGGAGATGGTGGGATACACTGACGCAAATTGGGTAGGATGCCCTGATTTAAAGTGATCCGCTACAGGTTGGTGTCTGATGCTTGGCTCGTGCATGATTTCTTGAAAGTGCAAGAAACTATCTCGAACATCAAAGTCATCCACAGAGACAGAATATACAAGTATGTTTTCTGCATGCTGTGAAATCGTTTGGTTGTGCGAAGGTTGCTATCAAAATTAGTCATCGAAATGAAAGGATCAACCACATTGTATGGAGACAAGACTAGTGCAATTAGAATAGCAACAAAACCCCTTTCATCATGAAAACACCAAGCAAATAGATGTAGACTGTAACTACTTTAGAGAACTGGTTGAAGATCGGAGTATTAACCTGAAGTATATATCCTCTAAAGATCAACTGTCTGGTTTATTTACAAAGGTCATGTCAAGACGTAGAAAAAATTATTTGTTGTCAAACTCATGCTTTGTGATACACAACATTAGTTTGAGGTAGGTTGTTGACTATACCTTATTTATCGACACTAAATCAGGGATCTCCCATTATGGCTAACGATCACAAGCTTGAAATCAATAGATAATTAGGACTCTTATTACTTGTATAAATATCTTGTAAATCCTACAAATTTAATTAATAAAAAAAATCAACATTATTTTATCTCTAATTGTTTTGGGTTTCTATCGTTATTAAACTGTGATGACTCTAAACAATGTTTGTATCACATAAAATTGTAAGAAATAGGAACAAATATTTGTGAGAAAAGCTACGTCGCAGAGAGCTTTTCAAACTCAATATTTTTATTTATTCTTACTTGTTTGAGTCAAATTGTTTGTGACTTGAATACTTAGGACATGTCAATCAAAAAACCTTGTAAGGAAAGTGATCAACTTAGTAGTTTTTTCTAACTTTGAGTTCAATAAATAAAAATGTCAAGTTTGTGTATAATCTAAGTATGCAAAACATTCTTATAAATTTTTGAAAGGAATCCTAATCTCTTAGAGTTGATTTACACTGACATTTTTTATATGAAGTCAACAGCATCTCGTGGTGGGAAATAGTATCTCATAACTTTCAATTACAATTGCTTTAGAAATGACCGTCTATTTGCTGAATAGTAAGGATGAATCAATAGAATATCTAGAGAATATAATATTAATGTTGAAAATTAGTTGAGAAAAAGATAAGAAGTGATAGGAATGGAGAATACAAATCTCTTCTTACAGAAATATGCTTGGAAAATGGATTTATCCATCGAACTACTGGCGTATTCACCTCAATACAATGAAATTCTAGAATGAAAAAAATAACCTTTGAAGGAAATTATAACTACATTACTTATAAGTTCATGTTTACCACAAAACTTGTATGGAGAAACTATCATTATTGCCAAAGGGAACAACAAAAAGTTGTCTTTTCAGAAAAAAATACAATTTTATTTATTCAGGACACAGTCTATTCTATATGAGAAGTAGAAAGAAAGGAAATTCAACTAGAAATATTTCAAAGTGTGGGGTTTTTAGCCAAATTCCAAGTTCCTATTCCTAAAAGGATTAAAATAGGACCTAATTATAACTGTGGACTGTAAAACTAGACTTGTGTAGTATAGTGAAACATCTAACAGATCTTGGAAAGAACAAAAGGAGAATGTACTTAATGAAGAGATTCATAGGCGTAGTAAATGTTAATAGACATCTACTTCCTTTGGATTTGATTTCGTAACATTTCCTATGTCTTTTGTGAACTCGTAATTTTGGAAAGATAGTGTCAATAGTGAGATTGATTCAATCTTGAGTAACTTTATTGGATGTTGTTGATCTTCCTCCAGCAAATAAACCTTTGGGTTTCAAAGTGAATCTTCAGAAGGAAAATGAAAATCGATGGAACTTTTGACAAATACAAAGCAAGAATTTTTGTCAAAGACATTAAACAAAAAAAAGTCTTGATCTTATCGACACATACTCGTCAGTGACTAGATTTACATTCATTCAAATGTAAATATTATTAGTTGTGGTATATGACCTCCAAATTCATAAAATAAATGTGAAAACAACTTTCTTAAACGGAGAATTGGAGGAAGAAATTTACATGGAACAACCTGAGGGTTTTGTGGTTACTGTTAAATAGAAGAAAGTGTGTGAACTTGTTAAGTTACTTTATGGACTACAACAAGCACCCAAAAAATGACATAAGAAATTTGACCAAACTATGTTGGAAAATAGATTTAAGAATGATGGAAGTGATAAATGTGTTTATATTAAAATCACAAGGTCATTGTTTGTTTGGATATTGGTGACATGTTGGTCATTAATAGAGATACAAATGAAATAAATGCTACTAAACATATGCTAGAATGCAACTTGGATATGAAATATCTTGGAGTTGATGATGCGATCTTAAGTATAAGAATCCTTAGAACTCCATAATTCTTAGAATTGTCACGGTCTCAATACAGTGAAATGGTATTTGACTAGTTCAAATATTTAGATTTCAATATTGTCAAGGCTCTAATAAATGTGAGCTTTGCATTTCAAAAGTGTGATGGCAAAAGTGACTCACAATTGGATATTGTTCTAGAGTATTGGGAAGTATGATGTATATCACAAAGTGTACGCGATCAGATATGTTCTATTAGTGAACAGAGGCGGTTCACAGTGATCCAAATCAAACTCTACAATAAAATGATTTTTGGGGTATTTGAAACATACTCAAAACTATGTCTTGTATTATAACAATATCTAATAGATTTAAAGGATATAGTGATGCAACATTAAGGCTTCTTAATGAGTTAATAAAACTTAAAGCTTTTAATGATTTTCTATGTTTGGCATATTTGAAAAAATAATGTATCTACCGATAACACTGTTAGAAATCAGCTATGTGAGTGTGAAGTGTAAGCCTCTTCAAAGAGGATGATTGTTTAAAGCCCATCTCTTTATACACTCATCATACTAGGAGGTGTTCATGGCTGAAATGAACACAATTGTAAGAACCATAAATGGTAAAGTGTTGATTGTGTGACATATGGTTGCCTAGGTATACGCCAAAGCTTGACGGTTCAAAGAGATATCTACCGATTGATCGGGTATGTGATACGCTCAAACTTACTTCTCAAATAAGAAGTAAAAACGGTCGTATCAAGTAGAGAACCCAACTAATGATGTTAGGGTCGATCCCATGAGGAAAATGGTTCAGACTTAACTTTATTCTATTATTACTACTATTTAGTCAACTATTTTCCGAGAAAACAAATAACTAAAAGGGGGGTTTTCTTAAATTAATAAAAATGATTAACTAAATTAAAGTAGTCACTAACAGATTCAAATCTTGAAGTTTAATCAATTAATAAAAGTAACTTGGGATTAAGTGTTCCCCACAGGTTCCTAACTTGATAATTCTAACTATAACAATTCTTTCCTAGTATCTTGCATGTAAAGTGATAAGTTATGTATCTCTAAATCCTTGGTCCGGTATCTAGAAAATTTCACTCCGCACCTTGGTCCGGCTACGTGTGTTGCTATACTAACCCTTATCCTTACCTCATATTAAGCATTGTATTCGATATTTGACTAAGTTATTACCTCGTACCAACCGACACTAGCCTATTAGATAGTATACACTAAATCTATGTTGATAATTCTTTTCCTATTATCTACCTCCTTGGTCTGGCAAGTTGCATTAAGGCGAGTTCTAACGTTGGCCATCCATTAAAAAGACTTCTAAACGAAAGAATTATCAATACATGCAAGACACTATTCAAGACTTGTTATTTTATCTAGATTTTACCTTGTTATTTACCCATGGTTCCCACAACCCTAGTTATGGAGTTTAGTTACCAATGGTCATAATCACACTATTCATATTTTTAATATAAGAATTCATGCACTTACTTTAATGAGAAAGAATAAAATCCAGAAATACACTTGATTAATCAACAAGAACACCAACAATCAATTCCATGAAAAAGTGTATCAATTACTGAAATTAATTTTTCAATACTTGAACAACAGAACTAAAACTTATCCAAAAGTCTAACCCCAAAAATGAGGTTTTTCGAACTATTTATAATAAAGACAAAACCTAATAAAAGAAGGTTTCTAATTAATGAAAATCTGTCCAAACGCGTCTGAGTCGACGGACCTCGTGACGGACCTTCGTGGGCATGACGGACCGTCATGTCCTTCATCGTCCCATACTTCACAACTTCTTCTGCTACTTTCTTCATTACCCTCGACTTACAGGTATGACGGACCATTTCAAGCACGACGGTCCGTCGAGGGATTCCGTTCCAAAATACTTAACTTCTTGGAATTTGGGTACTGGGACTACTCTCTGATCATTACGACGAACCAGCAGGACGGACCGTCGTGGCTATGACGGTCCATCATGAACTTCCGTAGGCCCACACTTGGTCAGACTTCCCCATCTTTCTTCAGCAGCTTCTCCATCACTACGATGCCACCTACGGACTGTCACAGCATTGACGGACCGTCATAAGCTCCGTATGTGGTCTCTTCTGCATTTCTTGATCAAAACTCCCGCGTTCATCTTTGAACAGTTTTCCTGCAAATAAAGAGAAACTTACATAAAAAATCAATACAAAAAGGCTTTAGACACACACTAAACTTAAGGAAAAAGCATTAAAAGTACCGTGAAACCACGGTACATCAACACCCTCAACTTAAATTCGTTGTTTGTCCTCAACGACGCACTATGACTCACTACAAAATCTTTGTACAAGAGTATCCACATTTTAGCTTTCGCAATCATTTGGCTATCAATACCGATAATTCTCATTACGTTCATGCATGTTATCACTAGTAGGCTTTAATCATGTGGAACCAGACCATGACACAGACTCACTACGCACTGACACCTATCCTCTTCAATTTCTCACCGAGGTGCTAATATTTCCGGTATTGTAACTAGTGTCCTCTCTTCAAAACACATCCTCATTTTTCACACAATGATTTCAGTTTGAGTATAAGGATTACTTTTCAACACTCACTCTCAGAACAAATTCACAACTCATTTATATATATTGCCATAAGCTTGCCCTTATTTTCACTCCTTTAAGTTTGCCATACAAATATTAGGATCACGACAGGACTTTCTTAGCTTGTAAAATAGGCTCAGGGTCAGGTAGGGTATATTTAGGTATACTTTAGTGACTTGTTGACCTCCTTGACATATCGGCTAAGCGTACCACCTTTTTATCATTTTATTTTGCACTATTTCTCAATTTTCTTTTCACCTTGCTGTATTTCCTTTCTTATCCTTATGTGTAAGTGACTTTTCTCTTTTCTTGTGTTTATTTTGCTTTATATGTATACTTTATTCAAAAATTTTAAGTCACTTCTGTTTTGTTCTTTCTTTCTCTTCCTTCTTTTAACCCCACTTTCTGGGGTTTTCCTTATAACAGCCACCCTCAACTCATAATTTTGCCATGAGTCAAGGTTCACAATACCCATGGTTGGGTCAGGGCCAAAACAAGGTTGCTTTCTGCATTAGCCACCCTCAACTTATGCTTTTGGCATAAACTGAGGTGCACATGTCCAAGGAGGGACCAGGGCCAACACATTGTTCCAAGAGAAGATCATTTGGGGTGAAAAAGAAAGATCTATTTTAAACTCAATTCATTTGGATCAAAAAGGGATTAACTTCATTTGGTTTTCTGTTAGTTTTAGGCTCAAGATTGACTATTTCTAAAAAGGGCCTATGATCATTTCCTAATTGTGTATTTCGGCTTACTTTCAGCAAGACTAACCAGGCAAGTTCTAGCTCAGTATCAGTGGTGGATCATTCAAATTTTCCTCACACTCACTTGACATCTCGTTACACTAACAAATTATCAGACACCTAGTTCGAGTCTTAGATTCAGGGTCATACAGTAGTGTATCTCTATGTCATGCTTAGAGCCACACATTTATCAATTACTATGCCTAGTCATTGCATCATATTCATTACATCAGGATATCATTTCAGTTTTAGCCATCTTACTTCAGAGTTATACTATGTACACAAGATATAAACATGCCGGTTCAACAATAAAAGTAATCAGTCTCTTGGGGAAAAAGAACACAGGCAAGAAAACCCCAAGAGAGGATCGTGAATTGGGCTACTCAGACCTCACCCTAACATTCACTTTCCAATTACCCCACCCCCAACAAAAAAGATATGCAATTGTCCCCAATGCATAAAAAAAAATACGTGAATGGTCAGTGAAGCAAACCTGAGGCGCAAAGCGTCGGCGATCAACAAGCTGGTGGGTCCGGTTCCCCAGAACCCACTCCCTCTGTAGTTTGGACACCCTCAGTAGAGTCTTCAGCAGCAACAGCACTATCAGTAGTGCCTCACACTGTCTCCACAACTCTGGAGCTAGACGCCCCGGCAGCTAACTGTACAGCCCTCAACATACGGGCCTACTCATTGGAAATAGAGGCTCTCCTCGCAGCCTCCATCTCACGGGGATCCTTCTTCCTCGACCTAGCCTCGTCCTCCTCTCGACCCCTGCGCCTCTTGGCATTCTCTCGTGGGGGAGGTGGTGGAATATCAAAAGTGGCGAATAGAGCAGCCATCACTGTGTCCTCAGCAAGCTCTGCAGAAGGGGCCTCAGACTCAGGCACCCTAGCCTCTAGGATCATATCAAGATCTGCTCGCAAACTCGCAACCGCAGCCTGAAGGGTTGACACGTCCACCAGAGGGGCTGGCCGGGCTATCACCCGCAACTCAAAAGCGTCTAAGCGCTGATGAACCTCCGAGATCTTCCTCTTTGTGTGCTATGCCATCTTACGCTCCAAGCGCTCCTCCGCCTCAGCAATTAACCTCTGCATCCAGGGCTGGATGTGGTGCAGAAGTGTGGCCATCTAAGCCTCTAGTTTCTGCACCCTAGCAAGTGGGACCAGAGCGGGGGAAGGGGCTGAGCGAGAAGAGCTCGGGGCAGTGCTACTACCCTGGATAGACTCGACCGGGGTAGTGTCAGTGGGTGCAGAAGCAGCCTGGGTAGCTGCTTGAGCATGCGCTACAGTATCTGCCAGGTTCTCACCAAGTGGAGGCATCTCTGGGCGGGGCCCTCTGCGTGGAGCCAACTCATAGGCCTCATCCCTGATGAGGCCGATATCAATATTGCCCTGCGGGGTCTTGAGCGGATCAATGTGCCAGATGGGCACACCTACAGACCTGCATAAGGAAAACACCATGCACGGAAAAGGGTAAGTCGTGGTGACCTTGAAAGCCCTCTCGTGCATGACCGCCTGAAAAAGCCAAGAGAAGTCAACCTCAAACCCTGCCATCATCGCTGCCATCATCGCTGCGCGAACCCATGTAACTATATTATCTTCGGCAGTGGGGGAGAGGCAGTGGGGGACAATCAACCATAGAAACTTGGCCGTGAAGGTCAAGTTAGCCTTCCTGATGGCTCCCTTCGGCTCCATTACTTAGTCAGCAGCCTCTCTATCAATAGATAAGTGCTAGGCCATCCACCTCTTAGTGGTCTTTCTCAGCGATGGCTCACGCAAGAACCGACCCTCTTTAACAATTTGCCACCGGTAGTCGAACTCGGCGGTGACAGGGGTCCTGGTGGAATAAACATCCTCGCCGTATAGATACCGGCGGATGGCTGTTCGGGAGATGTCGACCTGTATGCCGCGTACTCTGACGTGATCAAGTGGGGCCTGTTTGGCGGGGGCATCCCGCCTATCGATCTGTGATCGGAGAGTAGCCACATAAGCGGTGTAAAACTCTCGGACCAACTCCTCACTATATCGGCCCAAAGAACGAGCCGTCCACTCTAGCCGGTGTCTGGTGAAGATAGTGTGGATATCCGGCATGGTGGGAAGACTACCTGTAAGGACCCGCCTCTCCAAGGTAAGTGTCCGTGTCATGACGCCCTTATCATTTAGCAGCTTGGCGTCTGAATACACTTGGTATTGGCCGTCGACACACCACCGGTTAGGCTGGTCGGCAACCAGGGCGGGGACTCCAGTCGGTGAGCCTGGAGTGGAATCAGTACTGTCGGCCTCATCAGACGAGGTAGACTGTGCAGCTGTGGCGGGTGCAGAGGATTCTGCGGACCCGGAAGCTTCCTCTGACAAGAAACTCCTAAGGAGCCAGACGCTCCTTCATCTTGTGCAGCTGACCCAGAAGGTGTGCCAGTCAATGTGCGCTCCTCATCAGACTGGGAGGCAGTGACTATGCCAGATGCCACTTTCTTGGGCGTGGCTCTGGTAGCACGTGCAGCTCGTGCTGGAGTGGCAGTGCCTGGGGGCACATACTTGGGATCATGCTTTTCATCAGAGACTATAACTAGTCGGGGCGATGGACTTAGAACGCCCACATGCGTAAACACGATCTTGTTTCGGTGCCATAAGAGATAGTACCTGTAAAGAATCCTTATTAGTACTAGATGGAACAAACAAGACAAGCAAAAATGAAACAAAATAAACATAAAATCAAAGTTGTAATGGCATCTCTAAAGTAGCAGTGAAACACGACGGACCAGTTGACGGCCCGTCGTGAGTATGACGGACTGTCATGGGGTCCGTCATGTATTACTTAAACAATATTTCTTTGGAGACCCTCAGAAGGAAAGTCTCTGACAGTTAGACGGATAAGCAGGATGGACTGTCGTGCTCATGACGGTCCGTCGTAGATGTCCGTCGTGGGGCACTTAGAAAAAGTATGTAGACCCTTAGGAGAGAGATCTCTGACCGGCATGACGGTTGTGCAGGACGGATCGTCGTGGTTACGATGGTCCGTCGTATAGGTCCGTAATTGGACACTTGGGAAAAACATTATAGACCCTTAGGACTGGGGTCTCTGACAACCATGACGGTTGTGCAGGACGGACCGTCGTGCTCATGACGGTCCGTCGTAGATGTCCGTCAGTAGACACTTAGAAAAATATTGGAGACCCTTAAGATAAGGATCTCTGACCGTCATGACGGTTGTGCAGGACGGACCGTCATGGGAATGACGGTCCGTCGTATAGGTCCGTCAGTGGACACTTAGAAAAAGTTGGAGACCCTTAGGAATAGGGTCTCTGACAACCATGACGGTTGTGCAGGACGGACCGTCGAGGGCACGACGGTCCGTCGCATATATCCGTTGGTAGACACTTAGAGAAAACAAATCGTGGGGTGTTGGGATAGACCCTATGACGGTCCATCGTGGGTACGACGGTCCATCGTCGGGGTCTCGTTCTGTCATTTAGTGATAGAACTGAGGATGCCACAATCATTCCCTGTGATTCAAACGAAAGACTCCATATTAACCTGCATATTTCTAACCCAAATACCTAGCAAACTAGCAATGCTAAAGGACCAATTTCTCGAGTTTTAACAAGGCAATTTGTGGGACTATCAACCTAGGTCAGACAAGATTCCAAAAATAAAACATATACCAATGCTTTGATTCGGTTAACCCATTACCCACATCAATTGTAATTATAAGTGTAGGTCTTTAAAACATGTCATGTTGTCTGTAGCATACTACAGGGGATTAAAAAAATCAAAGGCCCACTAAAAAGAAACAGGCCAAGAGTAATTTAAACACAATAATGTAGTGTAAATGGGTAGAGATCAGAAGCACATACCTGAGAAGAGGAGAAAAACAAGCAAGTGAGGCACTCAGCTAGGAAGATCAAAAACACAGCAGCAGACTCCGACCAGCAGAAAGGAGATTGGGGAAGGGGAAAATGAGAATGTGGGGATTTGGGGAAGTGATGGTCGATCAGTTGATAGGGAAGAGGATGAGGATGAAAGGAAGTTGAAAAGGGAGGAAATGGGAGATAGAGGGAAAGAAACGGTTGAAATGAAGGGGTGGGGAGTTTAAAAAGGTTTTAAAACTTTTAAAATTCCCCAGCCGGGTCGGGTCGGGTGGCTGGTTAATGACGCAACGAGTCCTCGACGACGGTCCGTCACACGTGTAACGGTCCGTCGTGGGTTCCATCGCGGGTGCCCTAATTTTAACAAAATATAAAAACTTACCTTGCATGACGGATTCCTGTGACGGTCCGTTGCAAGCGTGACGGTTCGTCGATGGATCCGTCATTGAGTGTTTCAGACCAATTTCTGCAGATTTTTCTGGTGATGTGCTACCTGCAAAGTTAACACCCATTAAGCTATTCTCTATGTGTTTGAATGAAGACTTAGTGGACATGAACCCTAAACTACGCTCTAGCCAACACTTCTAACAAAACGAAAAACAAAGAAAATGCGACTATTACTAAAAAAAAACTATAGTTGGCTTAGAGGATACATATTAGGTTGCCTCCCAACCAGCACTTGATTTAACGTCGCGGCACAACGGAGGATACTCGATTACTCAGACTTCATCAAGATGGTATGCCTCTATCACTTCATTCGCCGATTCAGCATGCCCCAAATAGATTTTTATTCGTTGTCCGTTCACCTTAAACCGCACACCCTCCTTGTTTTCCAACTCAACCGCTCCGTGAGGGAATAGTTGGGTGATAAAGTAAGGGCCAGTCCATTTGGACTTGAGCTTGCCCGAAAACAAACGCAACCTAGAATTGAATAAAAGCACCAAATCCCCAACTATAAAATCGCGTTTCTCAATGTTCTGGTCATGGTATTTCTTCATCTTTTCTTTGTAGAGGGCTGAACTTTCATAAGCTTTTAGGCGAAATTCATCGAGTTCATTCAACCCTTTTATCCTCTATTCTACAGCTTCATTCTAATCCATTTTCAACTTCTTCATAGCCCACATGGCTTTGTGCTCTAATTCAACCGGTAGGTGAGAAGCTTTCCCATATACAAGTTGGTATGGGGACATACCTATGCGAGTCTTATATGCTGTCTGGTAGGCCCAAAGAGCATCATCAAGCCTCCTTGACCAGTTCGTTTTACTAGCGTTCACTGTTTTTGACAAAATCTGTTTGATCTCCCTATTTGACACCTCAACTTGCCCACTAGTTTGAGGATGGTAAGGAGTGGCCACATTATGGCGAACCCCATATTTCCCCAATAATCCCTTAAACAATTTGTTGCAAAAGTGGGATCCCCCATCACTAATAATTGCCCTTGGGGTACCAAATCGAGAGAATATATTCTTTTTCAAGAATGCAGTGACACTCTTCCCTTCATTGTTTGCGAGGGCGATAGCTTCCACCCATTTAGATATATAATCAACCGCTACTAAAATATACTTCATTCCATTAGAACTCACAAAAGGACCCATAAAGTCAATACCCCAAACATCAAATAATTCAATCACAAGAATGGTGTTTAGAGGGAGCTCTTGATTTCTTGAAATGCCGCCATCTCTTTGGCATCTATCACATGCTTTAGCAAACTCATGAGCATCTTGATGAATAGTTGGCCAATAGTAACCACATTGTAAGATCTTATGAGCGGTCCGTATACCACTATGATGTCCACCAACGAGTAAGGAATGGCATGCCTCTAAAACACTCAACATCTTAACTTCTGGCACACAATGCCGAATAAGCCCATCGGCACAGCTCCTATATAAGTATGGTTCATCCCAAAAGAACTTCTTCACATCGTACATGAACTTTTTCCTTTGATGAAAGGACAAGTCCGATGGAACAATATCGCTAGCCAGATAGTTCACAAAATCTGCGAACCATGGAATCAAGTCTTATGAGGGAGCCAATACATGCTCATCAGGGAAAGTATCATCAATATCAGTCTTATCCCCTAACTCTCTCATAGCTTCATCTTCTAAACGGGACCCTTTTTTATCCCTCACCTCAAAGTCAAATTCTTGCGGTAGTAAAACCCAACGAATCAACCTCGGTTTCGCATCCTTCTTTGCCATCAAATATATCAACGCTGAATGGTCAGTATCAACTATAACTCTAGTACCTAGCAAATAGGATCAAAATGTTTCAAAAGCAAAGACTACTGCAAGGAGTTCTTGCTCAGTCACTGTGTAGTTCTTCTGGGCTTCATTGAGGGCTTTACTAGCATAGTAAATGGGATGAAGGATTTTGTCCCTTCTTTGTCCCAATACCACACCAAGAGCAACCCCACTAGCATCGCACATCACCTCAAATGGACTGCTCCAATCCAGAGAAATAATGATAGGTGCAGACACCAACTTCTCTTTTAACTCGCCGAATGCTTTAAGACAAGATTCATCAAAATAAAATTTACACTCTTTCTCCAGCAATTTGCACAATGGATGCGCAATTTTTGAAAAATCTTTGATGAATCTCCGGTAAAAACCTGCATGCCCAAGAAAGCTTCTCACACCTTTTACAGAGATAGGTGGGGGGCGTTTCTCTATTACCTCGACTTTAGCTCGATCAACCTCTATACCCTTCTCTGAAATGCGATGACCGAAAACAATACCTTCTTTCACCATGAAGTGGCATTTTTCCCAATTTTTTACTAGATTGCAGTCTTCACACCTCTTAAGGGCCTCTGATAAATGAATCAAACACCGCTCAAAGGAGTCACCAACCACTGAAAAATCATCCATAAACACCTCAATAGTGTCCTCCACCATATCGGAGAATATCGACATCATACATCTCTGAAATATGGCAGGTGCATTGCACAACCTAAACGGCATTCTCTTGAAAGCAAAGGTCCCATATGGGCCAGTGAAGGTGGTTTTCTCTTGATTTTCCAGTGCAATAGAAATCTGATTATACCCCGAATAACATCAAGAAAACAGTACCACCCTTTTCCGGCAAGTCTATCCAACATCTGATCCATGAAGGGCATAGGAAAATGGTCTTTTTCGGTCCGTGCATTTAATTTTCGGTAATCCATACACACCCTCCATCCAGTAACCGGTCTCATTGGAACAAGTTCATTTTTTTCATTGGGGACCACAGTCATTCCCCTTTCTTAGGTACACACTGAACAGGGCATACCCAACTACTATCAGCGATTGGATATATTACTCCGGCATCCAACCACTTAATAATTTCCTTCTTCACTACCTCTTGCATAGGTGGATTTAAGCGTCTCTGATGCTCAATACTTGGCTTATTATCAGGCATGAGTTGGAATTTATGAGAACAAATACCAGGAGGGATCCCAATAATATCCGCAATAGTCCACCCAATAACTCTTTTGAACCTTTTTAGCACTTTCACTAAACTCTCAATTTGTTGGTCATTCAGGTCTGATGCAATGATTACCGGCAAAGTGTCACCATTCCATAAGAATTTATACCTGAGATGAGGTGGGAGAGCTTTTAGTTCTAACTTTGGAGCCTCCTCTATAGATGGTTTCGCGGGTGGAGACTCGCGATTCTTCATATCTAACTCATATTTCTTTGGTTTAAACCGAATATCACCACGATCGAGAGCCGCGACTAATGACCCATACTGTTCAATGCAATCTCTATCAAAATTCATTATCGCTGCCGCTAGTGCTTCAACACCTAGACGTTCTTCTATTTGTGTCTCGGATGACTTATCAACTTTGTAGGATATAGCAGATACCGATTGGAGCTCACCACTCTGCCTCATGGACCTACAAATGTTGAAGGTCACTTCTTCATTGTTCAACCGAAATTTCATCTGCCCCTTTTTGCATATCAACTAAGGCTCTACCCGTAGCAAGAAATGGCCTCCCAAGAATAATAGGCACCTCAAAATCAACTTCACAATAAAGAATAACAAAATCGGCCGGAAATATGAATGACTCCAGTTTTCCTAGAACATCGTGGAGTATCCCAATAGGCCTTTTTACTGTTCGATCGGCCATCAGTAGTCACATTGCAGTGGGCTTTGGGTTACCCAAACCCAACTTCTTGTAAATCGAGAGGGGCATACGATTTATGCTTGCCCCAAGATCACGTAATGCTTTCGCAAAATGTAATAACCCGATCGTACAAGGAATAGTGAAAGCACCCGGATCTTCCTTCTTTTCCACTAGAGATCTTGTAGCAATAGCACTACAATGCTGCATTCTATCATCATCCTCAAAAGTGACCGATCTTTTCTTCGTAACCAGATCTTTCATAAACTTGGCATAACCGGGCATTTGTTCCAGAGCTTCTACCAAAGGGACATTGATGGAAAGCTGCTTCAACATCGTTATAAAACGCCGATATTTACCATCCTCAATCTTTTTCACTAATCTTTGAGGAAAGGGGGGGGGGGTCTAGGCATGGGAGTCACCTTTTTGGGCACTTCAGCATCTTTTCCCATTTTATCTTCTAACTCATCACTAAGCTCCTCCACTTTATCATTATCTCTTATCACCTTTTCTGCATCAGACGGCATAGGTGGGTCAATGGTTTGCTTACCACCCCGAGTAGTGATTGCCATACAGTGTCCATCATTTTTCGGATTTTGGACAGTGTTGCTAGGGAGAGTGCCCGGTTGCCGCGTATTCACCGTCGCAGATAATTGGGCCATTTGCAACTCAAGCTGCTTAATCGATATTGCATGTGTATCGACTTTCTGCCCAATACCCGCTAAATCACTCCTTAACTCTTTAGTGTGCTCATCACTAGCATCGAACCTCCTCATCATTTTGTGCAACATATCCTCAACTCGCGCCATACTACCTCCACCATCCCTAGGAGCAACTTCACGATTTTGAGGAGGAACATAGGGCCCACTCCTATAATTTCTGTTACCATAGTTACCCCTGTTGAAGTTGTTATCGCGGTTGTAATTTCCATCTCGGACATAATTACCCTCACGGTTATAATTACCATAATTCTGACCTTGGTTTCCTTGACCTTGGCGCCAATTTTCCTGATTGGAGCCTTGGGCATTCGGCCGGAAACCCCCGTCTGCTCATTCACCACATAGGTGTCCTCCTCATAATAATATTCATCATTTGGTGGTGGTGGTTTAGACAAGTAGTTCACTGCATTTATCTTTTCTGCACCCATAGTGACATGTTTTAATACCAACCCAAGCTCAGTTCTCATATGAGCCATCTCTTCACGAATCTCGTCTGCAGCTGGGTTATGTGTGGATTGTACTGCGAAGGTGTTTCTTACAGTATCTGACTTCCTAGTACTCCAAGCTTTATTATTTCGCGAGATTTTCTCTAACTTTTCAGCGATCTCAGCATAGGGACACTCCCCATAAGAACCACCCGCTATAGTATCCAATACAACTTTATTATTATCATCCTGTCCCCGATAGAAGTATTCTTTCAGTGACTCATTATCGATGCGGTGATTGGGGACACTTCTAAGGAATGAAGTGAACCTATCCGAAGAACTGCTAACTGACTCTCCCGGTAGTGCCACAAAGTTGTTCACTCTGTCTTTGTGGTTTAGTTTTTTAGAGACCGGATAGTAACGTGCTAAGAAAGCATCCCTCAGTTGATTCCAAGTGAAGATTGAGTTATAAGGGAGCTCAGTAAACCATATAGCAGCCTCTCCCGTTAGTGAAAGAGGAAATACTCTTAGCCCAATTACATCCATGTTCAAATCGGGCCTCCCTACACAACTTTTGCACACTGCCCTTACCTTAGCGATGTGGGCATGTGGATCTTCAGAAGGTAGCCCTGAGAACAAACCTCTAGAAGTGAGCATTTGCATTAGACTACTGGTTACCACAAAAGTGTGGCTGTGTGGTAGAGGAGGCAAGACAAGTGGCCCGTCAGAGTCTGCAATGTTATCATAACCCCTATAATACTCTTGAGGGCGTGGAGTGGGGTTTTGTCCCCTTTGTTCATCTTCACCACGATTTTCGGGTAATTATCGACCATGAGCATCAACTGGAGCAGGGATGTTCTGGTTGGGATCGTCATCATTAATACCCAAATTTTGATTTATATTTCGTAATGTACGCTCTAATTCGTGGTCGTAGGGAAACAAAGGTTCTCTTCCTCTTCGCGTATTTGGCATACAAGGAAGTTAGTTCTGCAAGAGACAAAAACAACAAATAAAGTAAAATTAGGAAAATAATGACTAAACTTTAGTAATAAGTTTTAAGTTAATCTCAAAGCCACTTTCCCCGGCAGCGGCGCCAAAATTTGATACGCTCAAACTTACTTCTCAAATAAGAAGTAAAAACGGTCGTAGCAAGTAGAGAACCCAACTAATAAGGTTAGGGTCGATCCCACGAGGAAAATGGTTCAGACTTAACTTTATTCTATTATTACTACTATTTAGTCAACTATTTTCCGAGAAAACGAATAACTAAAAGGGGGGTTTTCTTAAATTAATAAAAACGATTAACTAAATTAAAGTAGACACTAACAGATTCAAATCTTGAAGTTTAATCAATTAATAAAAGTAACTAGGGATTAAGTGTTCCCCACAGGTTCCTAACTTGATAACTCTAACTATAACAATTCTTTCCTAGTATCTTGCATGTAAAGTGATAAGTTATGTATCTCTAAATCCTTGGTCCGGCATCTAGAAATTTTCACTCTGCACCTTGGTCCGGCTACGTGTGTTGCTATACTAACCTTTATCTTTACCTCATATTAAGCATTGTATTCGATATTTGACTAAGTTATTACCTCGTACCAACCGACACTAGCCTATTAGATAGTATACACTAAATCTATGTGGATAATTCGTTTCCTATTATCTACCTCCTTGGTCCGGCAAGTAGCGTTAAGGCGATTTCTAACGTTGGCCATCCGTTAAAAAGACTTCTAAATGAAAGAATTATCAATACATGCAAGACACTATTCAAGACTTGTTATTTTAGCTAGATTTTACCTAGTTATTTACCCATGGTTCCCACAACCCTAGTTATGGAGTTTAGTTACCCATGGTCATAATCACACTATTCATATTTTTAATATGAGAATTCATGCACTTACTTTAATGAGAAAGAATAAAATCCAGAAATTCACTTGATTAATTAACAAGAACACCAACAATCAATTCCAGAAAAAGTGTATCAATTACTGAAATTAATTCTTCAATACTTGAACAAGAGAACTAAAAATTATCCAAAGTCTAACCCCAAAAACGAGGTTTTTCGAACTATTTATAATAAAGACAAAACCTAATAAAAGAAGGTTTCTAATTAATGAAAATATGTCCAAACGCGTCTGAGTCGACGGACCTCGTGACGGACCGTCGTGGGCACGACGGACCGTCATGTCCTCCATCGTCCCATACTTCACAACTTCTTCTTCTGCTTTCTAAATTACCCTCGACGGACAGGTATGACAGACCGTTTCAAGCACGATGGTCCGTCAAGTGGCTCCGTTCCAAAATACTTAACTTCTTGGAATTTGGGTACTGGGACTACTCTCTGATCATTACGATGAACCAGTAGGACAGACCATCGTGGCTATGACGGTCCGTCATGAACTTCCATAGGCCCACACTTGGTCAGACTTCCCCATCTTCCTTTAACAGCTTCTCTCCTCACTACGATGCCACCTACGGACCGTCACAGCATCGACGGACCGTCATAAGCTCCGTAGGTGGTCTCTTCTGCATTTCTTGCTCAAAACTCCCGTGTTCATCTTTGGACAGATTTCCTGCAAATAAAGAGAAACTTACATAAAAAATCAATACAAAAAGGCTTTAGACACACACTAAACTTAAGGAAAAAGCATTAAAAGTACCGTGAAACCACGGTACATCAGTATGTCTGACATATGTTCACTACTCAAAGTTCAAAGGAAAACCTACTTATCCAGATGCAATTAGTTCTTGCTTGTAAAGTACACACTTCTTCATTTCTTTGTCTTGGAATCATTCCCCATTCATGCAGGGGATTGTTGGGTTTTAAAAGGGTTGGATGGAAAATTAAGAGTTGCGACTTCTATGAAGAGTTGTGACTTTTATGAAAAGTTGCGACTTTTACAAAGATTTGTGATTTTTATGAAAAGCTGGGACTTTTATGAAAATTTGTAACTTTTATGAAAGGTTGTGACCTTTTCGGAAGATTGTGATTTTTCCAAATTATTGTGACCTTTTTTATAATGCACAATAAGCACTATTTCACACTACCCTTTGTTGTCTATAAATATAGAGTTTCCTCTCATTTTTCAATAAGAAAAGATTCAATTTTCTGGACTTATTCTACTACTAAATTTAGTATTCTAAGTGTACTTTACTACTGTTGAGTGGTTCGTTGACATGGTAGTTTTAGATACCGATACACCAGTGAGTAAAATCGTTTTATCCAAGGAGGATATATTCCATTAACCTCGGGTTCTTGAGGGAAATAATTTCCTTAAGAAAAGTTGTGCATTCAATGGACTCGATTTTCTTTCTTTGAGAAAAATATTTTATATATTGGTTCTAATCCGTTTCTGGTTCTATTTTCTCTACTAGTTTTAATTTTATAGTTTTGAAAGTACTCTTTAAACTTTGTTATTTCTTACGAAGTTCTTCAATGTTTTGTTCTAAGTATCTTAGGAATAAAAGATGAACAACAACTATTACTTGCCTTATCAGCACCATACCATACACAAATTAATGCAACTTACTTGATGTAATTTACAATAATTCTATACATGAAAAGATTTAATCTTTGAGAGCTATTCTGGACAAACCATGGAAAGTTACAGTCGATCTAGAGTCGTTGACATACTTGGAAGCTCAAATCTCACAGTTAGCATACATAGAAGAAGACATGGCTGACTTGGAATCAGGAAAGGTTTTCACTCCAACTTACCAATATCATGAAGGATAGCTATTTGGAAATTCCGTTCACTCTTGAACAAGGAGTAAGGCGCATTGGTTCCATACAAAGTGGTGGATAGGAATGTTGGACAGGTACACCAAAAACAAAGATCTGAAAGCAAAATATTTGACTCTTAATGGTACATGCCAACATACGTTATAGCCACAGAGTATGATGCATGGTTCGTCATGAAAATGAATTTGAGATGATGAAGGATCAACTTGTTAGAGGATCAAGAGAACTAGAAGGATCAAATTTATGCATGGTTGGTCGTGCAAAAGTTATTATTTCACTAAAGTATTGTGCAGGCAATGTACTTCTAGGCCTTCTTACTTATGTAAATGGAAATACTGATGAATATTATGAGCACCATGAGGATTTCAAACTAGCGTACCGACTGCAAAAGCTTTTAAAAGGTTGCAGGTATTTGGTTGTCATTGTTGACATATGGAGTACAAATTGTTGGGTATATAGAAATAGTAAATGGTAAATGGGGGGAAGATGTAAAGAGAGGAACTTGGAAAGTTGGGAACTTGAAAAGTCCGGTGGGAGAAAGAAAAATAGAAGAGTTTAAATATAGAACAATCCTATTAATTGTTAAAAGGTTTAAAAAGAGGGACCTCGCTCGCGTTGTCCTCGTCTCTCGCTTGGTTTCAGCTTGGGCTTTGGAAAATGATCAATCGAAAGATTAATTTTTGGACAAAGTTTGTTTTAATTATTTATTTAATTAATTAAATTAAATGGACAAAATTGTTTCAACTAATGAGTTGATAATCAAAACATTCTGACCCAACTCAAATCGCGCGACCCATTTATTTAAAATACTTTCCCTTTTTATTAAAATTTCTTGCCGTTGGAAATGGATGTACTTAAAGGTTGGAACTTTCAAAAACAGTCATGACCGTTTGAAAGGTTGCATATTTCATGAATGGTCATGTTGATTTTGAAAGGTTGCAACCTTTCGGAACCAGTTTCTCTTGGCTATAGATACCACTGAATCTTCACACTTTTTCTTTACGAATTTTTCAGATTTCTTCTTCTACTTTTGCACAAAGTTTTTTCGTGTACTTCACTACCGTTGAGTGGCTCATTCACACCATTTTTTGTGTATCAATACACTGGTGGTTGAGATCATTCTATCTTTGGAGGACATATTCCAAATCAAACCTTGGATAGTAAAGAGAAACAATTTCCTTAAGTGGACAGTGTGCAATCAATGGACTTGATCTTTTTCCATTCTATGTTTTCATTATTCAAGTGTGTTTACAAATTTTAATTTTTTTTGAATTAGTTAATGTATTTCTGTTCTTATTGTTTCATTAAACTTTGGTAACTTCGTGTTTCTGCAAAGTTTGTTGAAATCACTAGTTAGGTTTTTTAAACACAAATATGCAACAGTTTTAAGGAAATTATATTATTTATTTTAGTTTGTTTTTCTGGTGGAGACAAAAACCATTGTTGTTTTATACTCCTATTAATTTTGCAATTTAATTTATTTCTTACTAAGCATGTATCAATTTTTGTTTTTCATATTTGGCAAACAACGATGTTACGGTGGTAGTTGTTGCTCCAACCCAAACTGATGTACCACTAGCAGAGAAACTGGAAAATTCTCTGGTGTGAATTTCAAAGGATGGCAGCAATGAGTATTTTTCTGGCTTACCACTCTTGGTTTGTATAAATTTACCAATAAAAAAACTCCAGTGTCTGCTGCTGAAATACCAGCCAGAGAAAAATTCATGATTATTGAAGCTTGGAAATGCCTATGTAAGGGCTACATTCAAAATTCTTTAGAAAATGACTTATATAATGTGTATAGTGCAATGACAACTTCGAAAGAATTGTGGGATGCACTTGAAAAGAAATATAATACAGAAGATATATGCTTGGAAAAGATTGTGGTCGCAATGTTTTTAGACTATAAAATAATAGATAGTAAAATTGTTGGATCACAAGTGCAGGAACTTCAACTTATTATCCATGATCTGACTGCTGAGGATATGGTAGTAAATGAAGCTTTTTAAGTGGCTGCAATGATAGACAACTTACCTCTTTCGTGGAATGACTTCAAGAATTATCAGAAACGTAAGAAAATGAACCTCGAAGATCTTGTGATTCAGCTCAAAATTGAGGAAGATAACAAAACCGCCGAAAAGAATTCTTGTAAGAGTTTGACAATAATTGGAGTTAATATTGTTGAAGAATCTCCTACCAAAGGTAAAAAGAGAAATAAGTTCAACGGACACAAGTCAGAACATTCCAAGAAGAAATTCAAGGGCAACTGTTACAATTGTGGTAAGGTTGGTCATAAGTCTTCTGACTGTTGTGCTTCAAGAAAGGACAAAGACAAAGACAAAGGCAAAAGTTAAGCAAACATCTTGGAAGAGATGGAAGTTGCAGATGAATTCTGTGCAATGATCTCGGAGTTCAACTTAGTTGGAAATACCGATGAGTGGTTTCTAGACTCAGGTTCCACTCGACATATTTTCTCTGCGAAAGAAACCTTTGCAACAAACACTCCAGCTGAGTTCAATAAAAATATGTTCATGGGGAACACTGCAACATCAAGGATTGCAGGAATTGGAAAGTAATGTTGAAAATGACATCCGACAAGGTGTTGACTTTGAACAATGTTCTGCATATTCCTACTATTATGAAGAATTTAGTTTATGTTACACTACTCTTTAAGAACGGATTTAAGTGTGTCCTAGTTAGTGACAAAGTTGTAATAAGTAAGAATGAGATGTTCTTAGGAAAAGGATACCTCAATGAGGGCCTCTACAAACTGAATGTAATGGTTGTTGAGAGTATTAATAAGAATTTTGCTTCTGTTTACTTATTGGAGTCAAATGATTTATGTCATGCCCATTTGGGATATGTAAATTACAAAGCCTTGCGAAAATTGGTTACTTGAGAAGTATTGCCTGATTTTAAATGCGATAAATCAAAATGCAAAATTTGTGTAGAAAGTAAGTTTGTTAAACATCCTTATAAGTCTGTTGAAAGAAATTCAAAACCTTTAGACATAATTCACACATATATATGTGATATGAAGTGGACATCATCCCGTGGTGGAAAAAAGTATTTTATAACTTCAATTGACGATTGCACTCGATTTTGTTATGTATATTTGCTTAATAGTAAAGATGAAGCAACTAATGCGTCTAAGCAATACAAAAATGAAATGGAGAATCAATTGAATCTAAAGATAAAAATGATTCAGAGTGATAGGGGTTGATAATACGAATCTCCTTCTGAAGAGATATGTTTGGAATATGGTATTATTGATCAAACTATTGCACATTACACATCACAGTCAAATGTTTTGGTGGAACGGAAGAACAGAACATTAAAGGAAATGATGAATGCCTTAATAATCAATTCTAGTTCACCGCGAAACCTTTAGGGGAAAACCATCCTTACGACTAATAAGATACTTAATAGGGTGCCACATAGCAAAACACAATCAATTCCGTATGAGTTGTGGAAAGGAAGGAAACCCAACTTGAAATATTTCAAAGTGTGGGGGTGTCTAGCCAAGTTAGAGGTTTCTTTCCCGAAGAGGGTGAAAATTGGAACTAAAATAGTGGATTATGTATTTATTAGACATGATGTGAACAGTAAGTCCTGCAAGTTTTTGGTTGACAAATCTAATAATACTGAGATTTATGTAAATATGATAATTGAGACAGATAGAAGAATTCTTTGAACAACTTTAACCATATAAAACTGAATGTGAATGGACAATTGAAAGGCCTACGGGAAGAAACAATGGAAAATACACAACCTAGTGAGGACCCTAGGCATAGTACTCGCCAACGTAAACCCACTTCTTTCGGACCAGATTTTATGGCACTGTTGAATGAAAATGAGCCTCAAACATTTAAAGCAGTTATGTCTTCGTCTGAGTCAACTTATTAGAAGGAAGCAGTCAATAGTGAGATCAAATCAATTTTAAGTAATCATACTTTGGAATTAGTTGATCTTCCTCCAGGAATAAACTTTTCGGATCAAAGTGGACTTTTAAAAGGAAAATGAAAGGTTGTGGGACTGTTGACAAATATAAGGCTATACTTGTAGTCAAAGGGTACATACAAAAGAAAGTTCTGGACTACATACACATACTCTCTAGTAAAAAGAATAACATCAATTAGGATGTTAATAACACTAGCGGCAGTGCCTGATCTTAGAATCCACCAAATGGATGTAACAATAGTGTTCTTAAATTGAGAGCTGGAGGAAAAAATTTACATGGAACAACCTGAAGGGTTTGTAGTTCCTGGTAAAAAAGAGAAAGTGTGTAGACTTGTCAAGTCACTTTATGGGCTCAACAAGCACCCAAACAATGATATGCTAAATTTGACCAAATAATGTTGGTAAATAGATTCAAGATTAACTAATTTGGTAAGTGTGTTTACATTAAAAATGTTCCAAAAATGAAGTCATTATTTAACTTAATATTGATAACATGTTAATAATGAGTAGATATATTGACGATATAAATGCTACTAAGCGCAGGCTGTTCAACAAGTTCGATATGAAGGACTTAGGGGTTACTGATTTGATCTTAGGGATCGGGATTCTCAAAACTCCTCAGAACTAGAATTATCTCAATCTCATTATATTGAAAGAGTATTGGATAAGTTCAAGTACTTGAATTTCAATGTTTTCAATACTCAAATTGTTTTAAACTTTACATTTCAAAAGAATGTAGGTGAAAGTGACTCTCAATTGGAATATGCCAGTGTTGGGAAATTTAATGTATCTTATGAATTGTACATGACCAAATATAGCATATGTTATTAAAAAACTGAGTCGGTTCACTAGTAATCTGAATCAAACTCACTAGATGGCAGGAAAACGTGTCTTGGGTATCTGAAACATACACAACACTAAGCTTTGCATTATAATATATATCCCAGCGTAATTGAAGGATATAGTGATGCAAATTGGATCACCGGGTCAAATGAAGTAAAATCCACAAGTTGTTATGTGTTTTGACTTGGTGAAGGAGTAGTCTCTTGGAAATCATCCAAAAGACATGTATCGCTCGCTTCACAATGGAATCCAAATTTATTAATTTAAATAAGGTTGGTGAAGAAGCTCAATGTCTCCGAAATTTCGTAGAGGATATTTCATTATGGATCAAACCTTTGGGACCTATTTTCATACATTGTGATAGTGAAGCAACAATAGGTAGGGCAGGGAGCGTCATGTACAACGGAAAGTCTTTTCATATACGACGGATACATAACACCGTAAAATTTTCTCTAGTGGAATATCACAATTTACTATGTGAAGTTAAGAGATAATGTGTCATATCCAATAACGAAAGGCCTAGTAAGAGAGGTAGTTGAAAAATCATCTAAGGGAATGGGTTTACGGCTTAGGAAAAGTCAGCATGGCGGTAACTCTATCTAGAAGACTAGAGATCCCAAGAGCTAGATTCAAGGAGAAAAACAACGTTGTGACTGACAGTTTAACATTGTCAATCAACTCAATCCATTCTCTAAATGAATACAATGTTCAGGAACAAGGTTAAGACTTTACGGTTTGTTAATGAGTTAAGAAATCTTAAAGTTTTTAATGATTTGCTAAGTTTGGCATATTTGACCAAATAGTGTATCTACGAGATGACACTATTAGAAATCACCTATGTGAGTGTGAATTGTAAGCCGTTTCAACGATAATCTTATGTCAAAAGCCTATTCTCTAATACTCATGAAACCAGGAGGTGTTCATGGTTGAAACGAACACAACCGTAAGAACCATAAATAATAAAGGGTTAATTGTGTGACATATGGTTGTCTAGGTATACACTGAATCTCTACGATTCAAAGATATCACATCTACCGATTGACCAAGTATATATGACATATGTTCACTATGAAAAGTACGAGGGAAACCTACTAATTATCAGATGCAATTGATCCTTGCTTGTAAAGTACACACTCGTCCGTGCATTCCTTATGTTATAACCATTTCCCATTCATGTGGGAATTGTTGGGTATATAGCAAGATTTAGTGGAAAATAGAGGGAAGATGAAAAGAGAGGAACTTGGAAAGTTGGGAACTTGAGTAGTCCTTTTATGCTTTGGTGAAAATGCATTTATCCCTCATCGGTGGTGGAAAGAAAAATGGAAGAGTTTAAATATAGAAACACTCCTATTAATTATTAAAAGGGTTGGAAAGAGAGACCCCCTTTGCGCTATCATCATCGTCACTAGCTCGGCTTTGGCTTCGACTTTGTGAAATGATCGATCGTGAGATTATTTTTTAGACAAAGTTTGAGATTAACCAAAACGTTTCGACCCGACTCGGATACGCACGGCCCGTTTATGTAAAATACTTTTGCGTTTTATTCAAATTTTCCGCCGTTGGAAATGACTGTTCTGAAAGGTTGCAACTTTTGGAAACAGCCATGACCGTTTGAAAGGTTGTAAATTTTCATTAATGGTCGTGTGGATTTTGAAAGATTGCAATATTTCAAAACCAGTTCCTCTTGGCTATAAATACCACTAGATCTTCAAACTTTTTACTTCAGAATTTTTCTGATTTCTTCTTCTTCCCCACAAAGTTTCTTCGTGTACTTTACTGCCATTGAGTTGCTCGCTGACACTTGTGTTTTGGGTATCAATGCACTTTTGATTGAGATCATTCTATCCTAAGAGGACATATTCCAAATCAAACCTCGAATACTAGAGGGGAATAATTTCCTTAAGGGGACGCTGTACTTTCAGTGGGCTTGATCTTTTTTCATTCCGATTTTTCCAGATTCTTGTATTTTTAGAGATTTTAGGTTTTTGTGAATTAATTTATGTTCTTCTGTTCTTACTGGTTCATTAAACTTTGATAACTTTGTGTTTCTGCAAAGTTTGAAGTTTGTTGAAATCAGTAATTCTGTTTTTTAAACACAGATTGACAACACAAATTGGGGAGAAAAATTGCATTAACATGCGGAGGATTACCATTAGCAATTATTGTGATTGTTGGAATTCTCTAAAAAATCTGTAAGGAATTGGATAAGTGGCAATGTGTAGTCCAGAATGTAAGTTAAGTAATAAGCACAGATCTTGAATACCAATGCATGAGAGTGTTCGCTTTGAATTACCATCACTTGCCTTCTCACCTATAACCATGCTTTCTATATTTTGCAATTTTATCAGAGGATAAACTTATTTCTGTAGATAAACTTGTGGAGTTATGGGTTGAGAGGGACTTTTTGAAGGTAGAAGAGTTAAAAAGCACGGAAGAAGTGGCAGAAAAATGTCTAAAAGAAATTATAGATAAAGATTTAATTTCCATTTACAAAGTTATTTTTTGAAATATCGAGAGTGTGGAATGCATGATGTGACCGTGAGCTGTGCTTGAACATGTCAGACCTTATTATTGATAAAGTATCCGCGAGGTATCCTAATAATATATCGATTTTATTATCTGTTTTAGAATGGATTGGTACATGCCAAAATTGCCTTCCAAGCTAGTAAGAGTAGTAGATCTAGGTCTAATTAGCTTAACTACATTTCCCTGTTTGATACTTGATTTAATTAACTTGAGGTATCTATCTTTGAGTCTATATCCTGGCTTAGAAATCTGTAAAGGAGAAGAGGTTCCCTCATCAATAGACATTCCTCAAGCGATATAACCTATGTTATCTGCAAACTTTTATACTTAAGCTATCACCTAATGAGGTCCGGAAATATCCTTTCATATTACCATCGGAAATTTTCATGATGGTGCAGTTGAGGGACCTCCGTTTTGACTTGAATTACATTTGGAAGCATGAGCTTGCAGAGAAAAAGTTGGTTCTAAAAAATATGCAGAGTCTGGATGGAATCCTACGTATATATTGTACAAGTTGAAAATGTGTGGCACCCCCGAAGACTTCCATAGTCACAAGGACTTGTATGAATTTCTCTACTTAGATGAGCTCACGGAATATGAATTTTGTCTAACAGAGAGAAAACGGCAATATATGCAACCTACAGATTCCTTGCTCCTTCCTCCGCCAGATGCTTTTCCACAAAACCTTAACAAGTTATCTTTTTGTAGGACTTATTTGAAGTGGAATGATTTGAACATTGTTAGTAAATTGCCCAAACATGATTCCTTTACACTAACATATGATGCATGTAAAGGCGAGGAGTGGGAACGAGTTGACGAAGGCTTTCCTTGCTTGAAGTTCTTGCTACTAGACTATTTGGACATTCGGTACTGGAGAGCCAATAGTGATCACTTTCCTTGCCTAGAAAGACTTTTCTTGATTGTTGCTGGAATATCCATTCAACCCCTCGAGATTTTGCAGAGATATCCACATTTACTCTAATTGATATACGTGGTTCACAATCTACATGGAATTCACCAAAGCAAATTCAACAGGACATGCAAGATAATTATGCAAGTTGAGTTGAGCTTCACATTCATCCGGCTTTGTAAGACATCTTCTTCCTTCATTTAATTTTTGTGTCTATTTGTACTTCCAAATTATATGTTCCTTAATTGTGGGAAACTTAGGTTTATGAGACAAAAAGTTTCCGAGTGGACAACTCGTGTGAGAAGGCTACGTTGTCCCATAAAAAAAGATCCAAACACCCTGCACATATGCCAACTCTCCTAAATATTAGAATCTTGAAAGAAATTTGCGGGTGCGCTGTACGAGTGATAATGTGAATTTACCAAAATAGGAGGAAGTATAAACGGAATGACAATTTATACGAAGCAGTAACAAATAAACAATTTATATAAAGCAATAGCAAGTAAACAGTTTTATTGAATTACTAATAGAACCAACTAAGATTCTTCTAGAATCAGTTAGTTGTTATAAAGTTTGTTAGAGGTTGTTAATGCAGTGAAGGCAGTGACACGTGAATGATGTGAAGCATGTGAAGTTATTTAGAATTATTAGCATTAATGTTTTCTATATAAATAGATACAAGAGTATTAGATAGGTATAACATTAAGCTTAGATTCTAGAGCTAGCTTGTAACAAAGAAAGTTCTTTCAATTTCAAAGAAAAGGTTCTATGATTTTACTGCTTTGTAGAGTTTAGAATGTTTTCATTGTATCAGAGCTCTTATCAAGGGAAAAACTAAGAAGAAGAAGAAGTCAGATCTTTGAAGTTTCGATGGTTAACAATGGTGGAAGCACAGACAGAAGAAACAGAGATTGCTCCGCAGACAAATAACAATCATCCTCTTCTTCCACAAGCTTCAGATACTCCTGGAGTTGCATTGATTCTTGTGAAGTTCACCGGGCCAGAGAATTATGGTGTATGGAGCAGATCGATGCGTCTAACACTTCTAGTAAAAAACAAACTTGGATTTGTTGATGGCACATGTGCTAAGAGTTCATACAAAAGAGACTATGCAATTATATGGGAGAGGTGTGATGCTATTGTGCTATCATGGATCAGTGCAACAGTAGCTCCAGAATTGATGACAAGCATTGTTTATGCTTCTAGTTCGAAGAAGATCTGGAACGATTTCAAGGAAAGGTTTGATAAATCGAATTTGACCAGAATTTTCCATCTATGGAAGGAGATCAGCATGATTCATCAAGGTATTGATTGTGTAACTTCTTATTACTCAAAGATGAGAGATCTATGGGATGAAATGGATGTAATGGTACCATCTCCTTCTTGTGATTGTGTGGAATCAAGTTCTCATGTTGAACATGTTAAACAACAAAGACTGCTACAATTCTTAGTAGGACTGAATGAAAGTTATGCACAAGTTATAACTTCTATTCTACTTAGTTCAACTATTCCTAGCGTTAATCAAGCTTATGCAATGGCAATTCAAGAAGAAAATCAAAGGAGACTAGGACAAACTGAATGTGGTAATAATCCTTTAACAATGATGGTTGATAGAACTACACAACCACACAATTTTCAAACACAAAATCACAATTTCCAAGATAGGAAACCTCAAGGTCAGAACTCACATGGAAAGAGGTCGGGACTGATTTGTGAGCAATGTGGATTTAAAGGTCACACAAAGGACACCTGCTATAGGATTATTGGTTTTACAACTGATTTTAAAAGCAAGAGGAAGTCATCAACAAATGAGGATAATATGCCTCATGCCAATGTTTCAGCAGTAACTTCATCAGGTTCAGAGAAGAATGAAGGACCTGGTTCTAAGTTCTATTTCCCAGGAGGATACTTCACTAGAGAGCATTGTGATCAATTACTCAGCACGATGGATCCACCAACAGGAACTTGCAGGCCAATGATCTAGCAGGTAAGGATGATCTACCTAGTAATGTTAATGATGATGTTACATGGATAATTAATTCAGGTGCTACACATCATGTAACTTACTCTAAGAGTCTGCTAGGTGAATGTAGAAAATTATTAGACTCACATCACAACAAGGTGCAGGTACCAACTGTAAATAGAAAACATATTGATCATATTGGAGATGCATTGATTTTTGGAGATTGTAAGATTAACATTTTTATGCATTTACCAGACTTCGATTCAATTTATTATCAGTATTAAAGTTGACCAGGGATTTGAAGTGCATGGTGTCTTTTTATCCTGACTTCTGTGTAATGCAGGCTCTATGTACTGGAGAGGTGATTGGGATTGGTAAAGAGGAGGAAGGTCTATATATCCTGAGGCATAGACATGAAGTTACACCTGTAATTGCAGTTGTTCTAAAAGAGAAGAATTCAGTAGAGAATAGACTGTGGCATCTTAGGTTGGGTCATCCTTTAATAAAAGTAATGAAGCATCTCTAAATGTTGAAGAATATAGTTGATGAAAATGTGCAGACTGATTGTATGATTTGTCCACTAGCAAAGCAATGTAGGCTTAAATTTCCTTCTAGTATAGTCAGACTTCTAAGATGTTCCATCTTGTTCACTTAGATGTCTGGGGACCTCATAAAGATCCCATTTATGATAGAAAACATTACTTTCTGACTGTTGTAGATGATTTTAGCAGATTCACATGGATCACTTTGTTACAATCTAAGAAGGATGTAGTAGTTGTGCTGAAAAGTTTTATAGCCATGATTTGTAATCAATTTGATTGTTCTATAAAATTCTGAGGTTTGACAATGGTAATGAGTTTTTTAACAATCAAATCTTTGATTTAATATCTTCATTAGGCATTATACATCAAAGTAGTTGTCCTTATACACCATAACAGAGTGGTGTTGTTTAAAGGAAACACAGACATATTTTAGAAGTTGGCAGAGCCTTGAAATTGCAATCTGATCTGCCTTGCAGGTTCTGGGGTGATTGTGTACAACAATCTATTTAATTAACAGACTGCCCACTGATGTATTAAAAGCGTGTTCTCCTTATGAAATGTTGTTTGGGAGATCACCTAGCCTAGATCACATTAGTGTGTTTGGTTGTTTATGCTATGCTAGTGTGTTGCCTAGAGGAGGAAGTTTGAGGCCAGAGCAAAAAGATCAGTGTTATTGGGGTTCTCTACCACACAAAAGGGATACAAGTTGTATGACGTAGATCATCAAAGTGTGTTTGTTAGTAGGGATGTTGTATTCAAGAAGAGGGTATTTCCTTTTAAGGATTTGCATTTTACTTGTAGTTTGACAATGAAGGTCCACATCCTTTGTTTTTACCCTTCTTAGATCATATACATGGAGCTCCAACTCAAGATTCATATCTGGATGTTGACTTGCAATTGCCATACCTACGTCCTTCTATTGAATCCCCTGCACATGTCACAACATCTGGTTCAGACCCTGCTGTAGAAGTAGTTTCTCCACAAACAGAAGATGTGTTTCCAGTAGCTTCCATACAAGAAATGCCACAAGCCAATGCTGGCCCAAGGAAAACACAAAGATCATGCAAACCACCTGTGTGGCTCAAGGATTTTGTTGTGCCCAAGAAAGATAATCCTCACTCTATTACTAATCATGTTTGTTATGACAATATGTCTCTAGGTTATCAAACTTACTTACATGCTTTTTCAGCAACTATAGAGCCTCAATCTTTCAAAGAAGCCTCTTAAGACAAGTTGTGGATGGATGCCATGTAGCAGGAAATCCTAGCTTTAGAAGACAATAACACTTGGACTATCGTTGAGTTGCCACCAGGTGAGAAAGCCATTGGTTCAAAGTGGGTGTACAAGATCAAATACAAATCAAATGGTGAAGTGGATAGGTACAAAGCTCGACTAGTTGCAAAAGGATTCACTCAAAGAGAAGGCCTTGATTATCATGACACCTTCTCTCCAGTTGCAAAAATGGTTACCATCAGAACCATTTAAGTCTGGAAACTTCAAATGGATGGGATCTCTCTCAAGCGGATGTCAATAATGCCTTTTTACAAGGTGATTTAGTTGAAAACATTTACATGGAACTTCCTCTTGGCTTCCATAAGAAGGGAGAAAATAAAGTATGTAAGCTAAGGAAGGCACTCTATGGTCTCAAGCAGGCATCACAACAATGGAACATAAAGTTTACTGATGCACTATTTTCAGCAGGTTATTCTCAAAGTGCCTCAATGACCACTCTTTGTTCATTAAAAGGGAAGGAGATGACATGGTTATGATTCTGGTGTATGTTGATGATCTTTTAATCACTGGAAATAGCTCTCAAATGATTCAAGAGGCAAAAGTCACACTGCACAGGAACTTTAAAATGAAGGACTTCGGAAGTCTCAAATACTTCTTAGGGATAGAAGTTTTAAAGGCAATAGAAGGGATATTATTGAATCAAAGGAAGTATGCCTTGCAACTCATTCAAAAGTTGGATTAAGTGGAGCAGAGGTTGCAAGTACTCCTTTAGAATTCAATCAAAAGCTAACTAGTCTAGAATATGATCAACACATTGGGAATACTGCTGATTCTGCTGATATAGAATTGGAAGGCATCACAGCATACCAAAGGCTGATTGGAAAGTTATTGTATTTGACGATTACTAGACCTGATATTTGCTTTAGTGTACAAGTGTTAAGTCAGTTTATGCAACATTCAAAAATCTCACATTGGGAGGCTGCATTGAGGATTGTGAAATATGTTATGAATTCCCCAGGCCTTGGAGTTTTGCTTAAAAGGGGAACAGGTCCTCTTGATCTCACTGGATACTGTGATTTTGATTGGGCCTCATGTCCCAACACACGTACATCAGTGACAGGATATTTAGTAAAACTTGGTGATTCCTTGATTTCCTGGAAGTCCAAAAAATAGCAAACTGTTGGTAGAAGCTCTGCTGAAGCAGAGTACAGAAGTCTAGCAGCCCTTGTTGCTGAATTTGTATGGCTAGAAGGGTTATTTGCTGAACTGAATTTTTCAGTCACTAATCCAATTAAGGTGTTTACAGACAACAAATCAGCTATACAAATAGCCGAGAATCGAGTCTTTCATGAATGCACGAAGCACATAGACATTGATTGTCATTTCATTCGAGAAAAGGTGAAGTCCAATTTCATTAGCCCCAAGTATCTTTGCACTACTATGCAGCCTGCAGATATACTTAATAAAGGTCTAGGGGTTAGACAACATCATCATCTTTTGAGCAAACTTGGTGTGCTAGATATCTTTCACCCTGCAGTTTGAGGGGGTGTATTGAACTACTAATAGAACCAACTAAGATTCTTCTAGAATCAGTTAGTTGTGATAAAGTTTGTTAGAGGTTGTTAATGCAGTGAAAGCAGTGACACGTGAATGATGTGAAGCATGTGAAGTTAGTTAGAATTTTCAGCATTAATGTTTTCTATATAAAGAGATACAAGTGTATTAGATGGGGTAGAACAATAAACTCAGATTCTAGAGCTAGCTTGTAACAAAGAAAGTTCTTTTAATTTCAAAGAAAAGGTTCTATGATTTTACTGCTTTGTAGAGTTTAGAAAGTTTTCAAGTTTATATCACATATGTATGATAAATAAAGCATTAGGCAATTAAAATAAAACAAGCAATCAAAAGAAAAAAGAAAATGCTAAAAGCTTTAATTATTAACCTAGGACTGATATGGTTTAGAAAATAAGTTCGCACCGGAGTCGCAAAACTGTAATGCTCCATTTTAATTCACGTCAAATAGTGTACAATATATTGGTTATTCCTAAATAATTAACTTAAGGAGTTATCACCTAATTGTTTTTAAAGGCTAAAGTTATGCCAAGTTAACTCTTAATTTAGGTCTACTTAACCTTATGCAATTCTAGGTAAGAAGTCTAATTTATTCTAAAGTGAAGGTGTAAGGTATTCTTTAAGATAAGTTAATTGTTAACTGGCCAAACTTAGGTTAATTATTCTTTATAAAAATAAATACATATAGGTACTAAAAAATTACATAAAAGTCGATGAAATAATTTTAAAAAACATTTGTTAAGTCTTGAAATTAGTAATACATTTTAAACTTGAAAAGCTATTGAACTTGAAGTAAATTTAAAAAAAAATTCATTCGCTTAAAAAAATAATAAAAAATTTACTGCTGCACTTGGAAAACATTTTTAAAACAAACTTAAAGTTAACCAAAATGTAGTTATTTTATTAAAAGAAATATTTTGGAAGTGAAAGCTACTCCTACATGTGATAAGAGTTATTAACTAGATTAAAGATGCCAAAATCTATTAGTCTAACGCCTATTAGTTATTACTAAAGAAATAAAGTATAAACTAACACATAAGCAAGTTATTAAAACAAATAAATCTAAAGGAAATAGTAATATAAGCAGTCATATAAGCAATCCCGGATCAGTTCCGCTTGTTTTTGTTGCTAATTTGGAGAATATAATATGTCGAAGTCATGTACGGGTATGATGGTGTCGAGTTCACAAAACTCTATTTTTGCTAGTCCGTAATTGGGACTAGAATTTTGCTCCAAATTTCATGCAAGTAAAGAGGAGGTAAAGAGATTAGTAAGATAAGAACCTTTAAATGATAGTGAACGAAAACAGATAAAGTCAAGGAAAGTCATGCCACATATATATATATATACAAAGGCGGAGTCATGATTTTCAATAAGGGGGTTCAAAATCTGTAGAAATAGACACATGAAGCAGTCGAAGGGGTTTTCACATATACTATATATACATATAAAATTATTTTAACAATATATAAATAATATAATTTTTCGCCGAAGGGAGTTCGGATGAACCCCCTTCATATATATATATATATATATATATATATATATATATATATATATATATATATATATATATATATATATATATGTATATATAATACATAGAGAGAATGACATCAGAAAATCAAATTTGCTACTATGCTACTATTTAAAGAATTGGGCATACCTCAAAGGTTCAAAGCTTAGAAAAAATCCATTCATTTTAAAAAACCAAGCATAAATCACTATTAGATACAAAGATCAACATTGATTTCCAAAAAACAAAACTTAACAGATAGAACATCGAAAAGTAAAATAAAATTATCACTAGAATTCAAGCAGACTTACAAGTTTTAAGGAAAATATTAGCATGGGTTATAAGATGCCAACACTTCTGGAGAAAAGAATCATAACTGGACGTATATGCATAACGAAAGACTAATATAATGAAGGGGGTTTCACATATACTATACATACATATAAAATTATTTTAACAATATATAAATAATATAATTTTTCGCCGAAGGGGGTTCGGATGAACCCCCTTCATACAAGGTATATATATATATATATATATATATATATATATATATATATATATATATATATATAATATAGAGAGAGGATGACATCAGAAAATCAAATTTGCTACTATGCTACTGTTTAAAAGAATTGGGCATACCTCAAAGGTTCAAAGCTTAGAAAAAATCCATTCATTTTAAAAAACCAAGCATAGATCACTATTAGATACAAAGATCAACATTGATTTCCAAAAAACAAAACTTAACAGATAGAACATCGAAAAGTAAAATAAAATTATCACTAGAATTTAAGCAGACTTTCAAGTTTTAAGGAAAATATTAGCATGGGTTATAAGATGCCAACACTTCTGGAGAAAAGAATCATAACTGGACGTATATGCATAACGAAAGACTAATATAATGAATCCTTTTTTTATACATGGAATGTGATACGAAACCACCTTTGAAGACATATTTTAGAAAAAAGAAAAGGGGAAAGGGGAAATAGAGAGTCTTGAACTGCAGATGGAAACAATCAACCAAACATTAAGTAACTGCCTCCTGGATATTCTCTAGGAGTTACCAATATTATAACTACTATCAGATTAGACTTTACAGTTTTCTAGTTGTTTGTTGTAGACAATATGTATCCTATATAAATATTTAGTTAGGAATATTTTTATGCAGTATGGAATATATATATTTGAATTTTAGTTTCTTGGTGTTTTGGTTGTAAATTGTGTTTAAGATTCTTGCACAAGCTATTATGAATAGCAAGTTCCTTTCTTTCTCAATTGTCTTCTTAAGTTTTCCAGCATCTAACATTTTGGTATCAGAGCAGACCGATCCAATATGGCCAATACTAGATCTTCTACATTGCAATCATAGATGTTCCCAATGTTAAATCCCTTGCGCAACAACTATGTGTTATATTATCAAAATTAAGCACAATTGATTCTATGTCAGCAGATGTGGCTTCACTGAAAGACCAAAATACTCACACCCAACAAGAGCAAACTAGTCATCGAACTCGAAACAGAGGGAAAAGCGCAAATGTTTGGCAAGAAGAGGAAGAAGACATCGATAATACAGGGTGGCAAAAAAATTCCTCCCCGAAGGCCATACAGGAATCTGGATTTTCCCAGATTTGGAGGAGGGGACCCTAGTGGTTGGATTATGAAGACAGAAATATTTTTGCTACTACAAAACTCCAGATGAAGACAAAGTTGACATTGCTAATATGTATCTGGAAGGTGATGTGCTTGATCTCTTCTCTTTGATTAATCGTGAACGGACTTTGCTCTATTGGGAAGAACTTGCTAAAGCATTGGAAAAAAATTGTGGGCCTGCAGAGTTCCAAAATCCAGACGACCATCTGTTTAGCATCTGCCAAACTATTTTGATACGAGATTATGTCAAGAATTCTCTAAACATTCATCTAGGGTAATTAACAAGTCAGATCACTGTCTCTTACTGGTTTTCATAAATAGTCTAAAAGTAGAACTTAAGTATGATGTTCGGATTCACAAGCCTAGAATAGTTTACAGGGCTATAAGTTTGACACTTGAATTTGAAAACAAATTAAGCCCAATGCGAAGCAATAGGGTTCAACCAATATACCCACATAGCAAAATTCATCACATAACATGAAAGATAACTAGAACAATGCTATTTCATCCTCTACAAATAAAAATTCACGAAGTAGCATTTCTTCCAACCTAATCGTGTCCCAACCATTTCAAAATTGATCATGAGATACCGAGAGGAGAAATCTGATGGCGGAGGGACTTTGTTTTTGTTGCCATAAGAAATTTGCACTGGGTCATAGATGCAAATCTCCAAACCTGTTCCTCATGGAGATCACAGAAGGAGATTTATTGGACAATGTTGATGAAGTCTACTCTATAGGTGGTGAGGATGGTGACCCTCTAGAAACTGATACTGTTGAAATCTCTTTCCATACCGTCTTGGGAAATTCAGGTTGTAATTCAATGAAGCTTCAAGCTAAAATCAACCAGAGACGGGTTTTGATACTTATAAGTAGTGGTTCCACACATAATTTTGTGGCAGAATCCATTGTACAGGAGCATAAACTTTAGTAGAAACAATTCCAACATTCGGTGTGCAAATAGGGAACGGGGACATCATTCGTTGCAATAGAGTCTATCCGAATCTTAAACTAAGTTGTCAGACTTAACCATCAATTAAGATTACTACCTGTTTGTAGTTAGAGGGGGCAGATTTGGTCTTTGGTATTGAATGGTTAGCCTCACTGAACACCATTCAATCTAACTGGAAGGATATGTCTATTATTTTCAGCTGGCAAGGGAAACAGTACAAACTACAAGGGGTGAGATCCACAAATTCCACAACAACTTCCCTTCAATCTTTTAACAAATTGTCAGAAAATCCAAGTTATCCAATTTAGAAACTTTTAGATGAGTTTTGGTCTTTATTTCAGAGCCAACATCTCTTCCTCCATTAAGAGCACATTCTCATGCTATTCCTCTGTTACCAAACTCCAAACCTCCTAACATAAGACCTTATTGATACCCTCATGGCCAAAACACTGAAATTGAGAACCAAGTTGCTTCGTTACTCGAATTTTGTCTCATTCATTCGAGTTTAAGTCCATTCGCTAGCCCGGTTCTGCTAGTGAAAAATAAAGACAATTCGTGTAGGTCTTGTATTGATTACCGCTTCCTCAATAATATACATGTACCAGATAAATATCTGATTCCAAATATAGATGAGTTAATTGATGAGTTACATGGGGCCACCATCTTTTCAAAGATATATAGATCTTCGTTCAGGATACCATCAAATTCGTGTCCAGCCAGCAGATGTCTATAAAACAACTTTCCGAACTCATTCCGGGTACTATGAATTCCTTGTGATGCCTTTTGGACTCACTAATGCTCCTGCCACTTTCCAATCCACTATGAATGACCTTTTCCGACCATATCTCAGAGGATTCATTATGGTTTTCTTTGACGGTATTTTGATCTATAGTCTTATCCTTCAGTAGCACCGAAGTCATCTCCAAATAGTACTTTACCTTCTTTCCACCAATTCATTTTTCTAATCCCAAGAAGTGTCTTTTTGCACAACCTAAGATTGGGTTTCTAGGTCATGTGATTTCAAGAAAGGGAGTAGCTGTAGAACTAGAAAAAAGTATTTAATGTCTTGGATTGGCCTCTACAAAAGAGTGTGAAGGAACTTCGAGGTTTCTTAGGACTTACGAACTATAATCGATGGTTTGTTAGGGAATATGGTATTCTTGCTCGTCCCTTGACGGATTTGACCAAAAATGATGCTTTCATGTGGAATCCAAAGGCAATTGTGGCTTTTTAGCATTGAAAACAAGTATTGACATCCGTATCTGTTCTTCGTCTACCCGATTTCACTCAGCAATTTACTATTGAATGTGATGCTTCAGCTGATGGTGTTGGTGCTATTCTACTTTAACAAAGTCATCCTCTAGACTATTTCAGTAAGGGATTTTCCTTCTCTAGTTAGGTTAAATCTACATATGATCGTGAGTTATTTGCTTTAGTTCTTGCATTACAAAAGTGGAAGCATTATCTATTGGGTCAACATTTTGTCGTCGCAACTGATCATTGCACCCTAAGATATCTCCTGAATAAGAGGATAACTACTGCTGAACAGCAACGTTTGTTCATGAAGCTAATGTGATTTGACTTCATAATTGTCTATAAAGCGGTAGTGAAAATAAAGGTGTTGATGTGTTGTATCGTTGCCCTCAACATTCTGATCTTTTGACTCTTGCAATGCCGGTTTCATTGGATTTTAGCACTTTATTTAAGGTAAGAACTTGAAGTTGATCCATATACCAAGAAACTTTTAGATCAACTCTCTGTTGATCCTTCTTCAGAATTGTTTAATCTGTCAGCAAAATAAATATGAAACTTTGGCTCCAAGTGGTCTTTTGCAGCCTTTGCCGATTTCCAACCGAGTTTGCGAAGACATTTCACTAGAATTTATTGTGGGTGTTCCTTCTTCAAATGGTTATGAAACTATCCTTGTGTTAGTGGATAGATTCAGCAAATATAGTCATTTTCTGGCTTTATCTCATCCGTTGATTTCCAAAACACTTGTTGCTTTGTTTTTTAGGAAAATGTTCGGTTACATGGCTTACCTCATTATATTCTTTCAGATTGTGATGTTATCTTCTTGAGTGCTTTTTGGCAAGAGCTTTTCTGTCTTAGTCGTAATCATCTTTGTATGGTTACTTCTTACCATCCTTGATCCGATTGCCAAACCGAGGTGGTTAGTCGGTGCGTTGAATCTTATTTGCGTTGTTTTGCTCATGAAAAGCCTAAATTTTTGTATCAATATTTAACTTGGGCTGAGTATTCTTTCAACATGTGCTAATCTGACTCATTTTCAAGTTGTGTATGGGAGGGAGCCACCACCATTATTGTTCCTCGTAAAACTAAACTTGCTGATCTTGAAGTGCAAATTTTGGAACGTGACCAGATGATAAAGTTTGTACTGCAGTCCAATCTCTTGAAGGCTCAATCTCGTATGAAGTCTCAAACAGATTCAAAGCGACATGAATTGTCTTTTAATGTGGGTAATGTTGTTCTACTTCGCCTACAACCTTATTGTCAGAAGAGTTTGGCCAAACGTCCTAATGTGAAGTTGTCGCCTCGCTACTTTGGGCCATATAAAATAGTTCACAAATGGGTCATGTTGCTTACGAATTGCAGCTGCCTCCAACGGAGAAGGTACATCCAATTTTTTATGTTTCCTTGCTTCGTCTTGCACATGCATATGTTGACATTCCATCACCTCCACCATTTCTGCTTTCAGCTGATCTGAAATTCATGGTGGATCCTGAAAAAGTATTATCGCACCGTTGGCTGAAAGGAACTTGGAGTTCAACTTTAGAATTACTCATTCAATGGCATCACCTTCCTATTGCAGAAGCTAGTTAGGAAGAGTATGAATTACTACCTAGTCAGTTTCCTCCTTTCTCCTTGAGGACAATGCGTCTTTTCAAGAGAGGTGCACTAATACAAACCCACCTTTGAAAACATATTTTAGAAAAAGAAAACGTGAAAGGCAAATTAGAGAGTCTGGAACTACATATGGAAACAGTCAACCAAACATTAAGTAACTGCCTCCTGGATATTCTCTAGCAGTTACCAATATTATAACTATTATCATATTAGGCTTTACAGGTTCTAGTTGTTTGTTGTAAACAATATGTATCCTACAAAAATATCTAGTTAGAGTAATTTTTAAGTTGTATGGAACATATATTAAAATATTAGTTATTGGGAGTTTTGTCCACTCCATATGTACAGGCTTCTTGGTTGTAAACTGTGTTTAAGATTCTTGCACAATCTATTATTCATAGCAAGTTCCTTTCTTTCTCATTTCTCTTTTTAAGTTTTCCAGCATCTAACAGAATGTTAAGGATAGTTGCTCAAAAATAATGAATTGACATAAATAAGGGTCAAAATTGGGTTTCAACACCATGCTCACAAGAATGTACCAAAAATGTGATAAAAGAGCGGGAAAGAAGAACTAACCCATCTCAGGCAAATACTGAAGGAAGAAATAATGCACCTAAAGCAAACACTCCTAATTAAGAAAAAGTAATGCAGACGACTACTTTTATAGAAAGGAAAGCTTTTCTGGGAAAATAATTACTTTCCTTGTAGGACTCAATTAAGGTTTAATCCAACCTTAAAAAAGGATCACTGAAAAAGAAAAACACAACTTTTGCAATTAATAAATCGAAAGAACTTTGGGGCTAGAGAAGTGCGGGGAAGAAGATCAATACGACGGAAGAAAGAAGAACTAGAGTTAGATTTTCTGTCTAAAATTATGTCGCATGGTTTCATCTTAAAAATTATTGTTTAGGGATAACTGTTCTAATAGTGAAATTGAATTTGTGAACTTTGTAACAAGATGTGAATTCTACTTACTGAGAGTACATTATATGACTAAACTTAACAGTTGAACAGTTTGAGCGAACTGTTAAGGTGAGGTACTAGAGTTCATCCCTTTGATTATTTAAGGTTGGTGAAAAATCATACGAGTGTAGGTCGTTGTTTTTCTTTCCTTGAACAAGGAGGTTTTCCATGATAATTTCTCTGATTTATGATGTTGCGTTTCAGTCTTCGCAAATTTGACAAAAACATGGTTCTTGCTTAGGTGGTAAGGTTTCTTCATTAGATAAATGATTTATATGATCATAATCTATCGTTTCAGTATTATAGTAATTTTAATGTCATTTAATATATACTTGAGTAATGCTAATGTTATTTATTCTTGAATTTCTTCTAATATTCACCATTTTACCTTAGAAACTCATTTTGTGATGAACAAAATAATTGAGCCACAGATTTATTCAAAAGAACCGCGTATTTCTATGAAGAATCTGATTACTTTTCTGGTGATTTAAATCATTTATATAACTTATTAACTTTTACTGTGTTTCCTTTTACTTCCTTCTGCTTTTAGTTTCCAAAACCAAAAGATGTAACTATAAGAACTAAAGTCATTTAGGAAAGTAAATCACAACCATATCAATAAATCTGATTACAAAGAAAAGTAGGAATAAAATTTTTAAATGAACTAAAAATAATGGTAGGCTATATGTAAGTATATTCGACATTGTCAATAAATCTGATTCTACCCAATTTAGTGTTAGTTTTAA
The DNA here is from genome assembly GCA_016801875.1 of Solanum sitiens. Lineage (NCBI taxonomy): Eukaryota > Viridiplantae > Streptophyta > Magnoliopsida > Solanales > Solanaceae > Solanum > Solanum sitiens. Next base: position 3,596,323 of record JABWTJ010000060.1, read on the forward strand.
TAAGTTATGTTAGGGATAAAGGGATAAAGATCCGGTCAAGTAATATTAGATCAAGTAATGTTCAATAGCATTATAGATTCATGACATGTGTACTATATAATAATTTATGGTTTAGATACATTTAAATTATATAATCATAATAATAATAAAAACAACAAAGCTGTCAACTTTTTTATTTTTTAAATGATCAAATAAAGCAATTAAGTATACCCAAACTAATATTTTCAAGAAAAAAAATTTAAGATTGACGGGAATAAGCGAACTTCCTGACTTTTTACCCGTCAAACTTCTTTGGGAGTAATTTCACACATGCTTTTTCCAAATTCTGAAGCAATCTCCAAAATTAGATCAAATGTAAAATCACTATTGAGTTATAAATAAAAATTCAATTAATTAAGAACATGATAATACATTTTTTTTTTTAAAAACACTTATTTGGAGGTTTACAAATAATTACAAAAATATATTTAATCAGATTCTTCAAAAGTGTCGGGTTCTTTAAAATTAATATTAATTTAAAAAATCCAATACAAATACGAGGTTTGATAGGTAAAAAAGTCAGAAAGTCCACATATTCACGCTAGTCTTATTTTTTTCTTGAAAATATTAGGTAGGATACACTTAATTGTTTTATTTGACAGTTTTCAACCATAAGTTATTATATAGTACACGTGACATCAATCTATAAGAACATTGAAAATTACTTGACCTATTTATACTTGACCGGATCTTTATCCGGAATAAAGTATCTATCGTTATGTTTGTCCTAGTCTTTAGGAAGTCGTTTTAGATGTGGTTGTTATCTAGTTTTGAGGAAAAAGCTTTGTAGGGTAGTTCTTAATTTTTGGTTAAGTCCGCTGCATTGTTTCTGCTATATAATGACTGCAGTAGTGGCATTGAAAAGTATCACTCAAGGAAATTTCTTTCCACGTTTACTGCCTCTTTTTCTCTTTTATATTTTTGCTTCCTGAATCTGTTTTTGATATCAGTGTCATCAGAGCCAAGTGATATCCAAAAAAAACATAGAGAAATATTGCTAGTTAATGGCTTCAGAGAGCAATTACGTTCAAGAAGCTATTCCGCGTTTTGATGGTCACTATGACCATTGGATTATGCTGATAGAGAACTTCTTACGGTCAAAGGAGTATTGGACAATTGTCGAGGATGGAATCGGCGCACCAGCGGAAGGCGAGGCCTTAAAGAATTTTCTAAAGGCGGAGTTCGAAGCAAGAAAGTTGAAAGATTTGAAGGCAAAGAATTATCTCTTTCAGTCTATCGATCGTCCCATCCTAGAACTTATTATTTGTAATGAAACTTCTAAGGATATTTGGGAATCGATGAAGAAAACGTATCAAGGTACTTATAGAGTCTAGCTTGCTTTTGAGACGTTGTAGATGAAGGAAGGATAATCTGTAATGAGTATTCCGCTAGAACAATGGAGATTTGCAACAAAATGCAATTTCATGGTGAAAAAATGACTTATATCACAATTGTGGAAAGATATTGTGCTCCCTGACGCCAGAGTATACGTATGTTGTTTGCTTTATTGAGGAGTCAAAAGATATAGACGAGTTATCGCTTGACGAATTACAAAGTTCCTTATTGGTACATGAGCAAAAAAATGAACCGCAGTTCACCTTCCGAAGAGCAGGCTTTGAAGGCTTCTACTAATACTTGTCTCTCAAATTTTAGAGGATGGGGTAGAGGTAGAGGAAGAGGAAGAGGAGATCGAGGATATAGAGATGAAGGCAGCAAAGACGACAGTAGAAATTTCAGAGCCAATGATGAGCACGGTAAAGTAGGAGGAAGAAAGTTTGACAAATCCAAAGTAGAATACTATCGATGTCATAAATTTGGTCATTATAAGTATGAATGTTATACCAGGCTGCCAAATGACAAGGATGAAAAGTCAAATTTTGCTGAAAGTAACGAAGTTGAGACATTGTTGCTGACAGTCCAAGTAGAGAAGGAACCTGAACAAAACGTTTGGTATTTGAATACGGTTGCAGCAATCACATGTGTGGAAGTAAGTCTTCTTTTTCTTATTTTAATGAAGACTTCCGTTCAATAATTAGTTTTGGTGATTCTTCCACTGTGAGTGAAATTGGAAAGGGTATATTAAGATTAGAACAAAGAATGGTTTTGAAGAAAAAATCTCAAATGTGCTATATGTTCTTGCTTTGAAAAGCAATTTGCTAAGTGTTGGTCAATTGCAAGAAAAAGGATATTATAACTATTGAGAAAGGTGAATGTGAGATTTATAATCCTACTAGAGGAGCTATTGCTATTGTGAAAATGAGTTCAAACAGGTTGTTCCCGTTGAACATACAAAATATTCACCGCTGTTTGAAAGCAGAAGTTAGAGATCCGTCATGGTTGTGGCCTCTTAGATATGGTCATTTGGGTTTTGGCGGATTAAAAATTCTCCAACAAAAAAATATTGTGATAGGTCTTCCTGAAATTACAATTCCATCGCAAGTTTGTGAGGAATGTGTAGTTGGCAAACAACATCGTTCTCAATTTCCAAAAGAAAAGTCATGGAGCGCCAATGATGTTTTGGAGCTGATACATTTGGACATTTGTGGCCCAATTAAACAAGCTTCTAATGGAGGTAAATGCTACTATTACGTTTACTGATGATTTTTCCCAAAAAACTTGGGTTTATTTTTACATGAAATCTGAGGCTTTTAAAACATTTAAAATCTTCAAGGTTCATGTAGAAAATGAGACGAGAAAGAAAATCAAGACTCTTCGGGCGGATCGTGGTGGTAAGTATTGCTCTAAAATATTTGATAATTTTTGTGAATCTGATGGCATTAGAAAAGAGCTTACAACAGCTTATACACCACAACAAAATAATGTATCGGAGAGGAAAAATAGAACCATCCTTAATATGGTTCGGAGTTTTCAGGCAAAAGGAAGAACGAAAAATACTTTTTTGCCAGAAGCGATAACTTGAAGCATTCACGTCTTGAACAGAAGTCCTACATTTTCTTTTAAGAACATGACTCCAGAGGAGGCGTGGAATGGAAGAAGGCATGTTGTACATCACTTTCGAATTTTTTGGTGCATTGCGTATGCACATGTCCCAGATGAGAATAGGAAGAAGCTCGATGATAAAAGTGAAAAATGTGTATTTCTTGGTGTTAGGGAAACATCCAAGGCATATATATTCTTTAATCCACAAACATAAAATATTGTGATCAGTCGAGATGTTGTTTTTTATGAAGAAAATACATGGGATTTGAATATGCAGCAGCCTACCCTAGTCCTATTTGAGAATGACTCGAAGAACCGGCCTTAATACCCATAATTCAGAGGATTATACTCCTACAACCGCTGAAATTACACCAACAACTGGTGGAAATTTTTCACCACTTTTCCAAGAAATTGATTGAGCAGCTCAGTCACTTCGGCGTACTCAAAAAGGCGTGCATGGATGTCGAACTATGAGGTAACATGAATTCAAGTAAATGATGATGCAATTACTCATTTTGCATCGTTTGCGGACTGCGATCCTACAATTTTTGAGAGTGCTATTAGAGAAGAAAAATGGAGAAAGGCAATGGATGCTGAAATTGAAGCTATTGAAAGGACTTGGTAGCTTATTGATTTTCCTGAGTAGAAGAAAACCATTGGCGACAAGTGGGTCTACAAGACGAAACTAAAGGAGAATGGTGAAATTGACAAATATAAGGCGCGATTGGTGGCTAAGGGATACAAGCAATAGTACGCTGTGGACTACACTGAAGTTTATGCTCCAGTTGTAAGGCATGATACCATCAGAATGGTAATTGCATTGGCGGCGCAAAATTCATGACCTATCTTCCAGATGTCAAATCATCTTTTTTACATGGATATTTGGAGGAAGAGGTATTCATCGAACAACCTCCTAGTTATGTTAAGGTTGGAAATGAGCATAAATATTTTGCTTAAAGAAGGACCTTTATGGACTAAAACAAGCCCCCCGAGCTTGGTATAGTCGCATTGAGGCTTATTTTCTGAAAATGGGTTTTCAAAAGTGTCCATATGAGCATACACTTTTTGTGAAGATTGGGGATGATGCGAAATGCTTATTCTATGCTTATATGTTGAAGATCTTATATATACTGGGAACGACAATGCCATGTTTGCTGAATTCAAGAAGTCTATGATGGATGAGTTCGAGATGTTTGATCTTGGTAATATGCATTACTTTCTTGGATTAGAAGTGGTGCAGTTTGATGATGGGATATTCATTTTCCAAAAGAAGTATGTTCGAGAAATTTTAGACAGGTTCAAGATGCTTGAACTACAATCCCACCAACACACCAGTTGAGTTTGGCTTAAAACTAAACAAAGTTGGGAGAGGAACAAAGGTGGATAGCACGCTTTACTAATAAATTCTGGGCAGTTTAATATACCTAACTGCCACAAGACCCGAAATTATGTATGCAGTAAGTCTTGTAAGTAGATATATGGAGAGTCCAACGGAGATGCATTTGTTAGCAGCGAAGAAAATTCGTCGCTACTTACAAGGAACGAAAGATTTTGGAATTTTCTAACAGAAAGGAGAAAAGTCAGATTTAATTGGCTTTACGGACAGCGACTATGCAGGAGATGAGCATTTTCGGTTATGTTTTAATGCTAGGCACAGGGGTTGTTTCTTGGTCTTCAAGGAAGCAAAAAATTGTCACTTTATCGAGTACTGAAGCTGAATTTGTTGCTGCTACAGCTTGTGCTTGTCAAGCTGTTTAGTAAGAAGAATTTTAGAAGAACTACAATTCAAACAAGAAAGAGAAAGTGCAATTTTCTGCGACAACAACTCTTCCATCAAGCTATCAAATAATCATGTGCTCCATGGAAGAAACAAGCAAATTGATGTGAAGTATTATTTTCTGCGAGATCTCAATGACGAACGAACAATAGAGTTTGAATATTGCCAAAGTGAAGATCAGTTTACCGACATTTTTACCAAACCTCTCAGATTTCTCCCTTTTCAAAATCTAAGCAGGTCGATGGGTATCAACACTATGGAAGAGCTCAAGAAGATGAAGTTAAACTAAAGCTTGAAAGCTTTAAGGGAGGTTGTTAGTTTTAATAAGTTATGTAAGGAATAAAATATCTATTGTTATGTTTGTCCTAGTCTTTAGGAAGTCGTTTTAGACGTGGGTTGTTATCTAATTTTTAGGAAAAAGCTTTGTAGGGTAGTTCCTAATTTTTAGTTAAGACTGCTGTGTTTTTTCTACTATATAATGACTGGAGTAGCAACATTGAAAAGTATCAGTCAAGGAAATTTCTTCCCATGTTTACTGCCCCTCCTTCTCTATTATATTTTTGCTTCTTGAATTTGTTTTTTCTATCAATTAGGAATGCCACTAATTAAGTTTCCAAATAAATTAGAACATATGGTAGGCCATCTCTATGTATATTTTATAATCTCAATAAATTTGATTTCAAAATGAATTAGGAATGTAATTTATTATTTTTCCAAATGAACTATGAAATATGGTAGGCCATCAATATATATAATTCAATCTCAGTCAAATCTATATATTATACATTAATTGTGATGTTTGTTTTCCTTACAAAAACTCAAAGCATTTCTAGTATATTTATTTTTGTTTAATTTGTTCTTTAACTTAGTGTTATTGAACATTGAGTAACTCACCTACTCATTCTCCTAATGTTAATATAACGAACATGAGTGATCATGATTCCATAAATATTCTCTCAAGCGCAATTATCTTAGCAGACAATCTGCAAGATCCAGCCCACAAAATTGGGGATGTCCTCCATATTATTCTTCGTCAATAATCGACCCTTTTTTGGTGACTAGAGGAGGGACTTTGCATCGTCTTCAAGACGATGAAGTAACAATGAGGTATGTACGAACAAGAACTCATCATGTTGTTGCACCCTAAAAACATAAATAATCCCACAAAAAATGAAAAAATTGTTGGAAAAGAATCTGCAGAGATTTGTGCCATTTGTCAGCCAGAATATAAGCATGAAGAGACCATTGGCGTACTTTTTTGCGGACATGAATATCACGCCAACTGCATCAAATACTGGTTGTCGAGCTTCATTTTTTCCTTTCACCTAAAGAAAGTTTAAGTGTTTAGAGATTATTTTATTCTAAGATTATGTTGCATTAATATGAAGTTTTCTTAATGAAGAAAAAGTTGCAAGGCTGATCATAGTTTGTGTATGTATATGTTAAAACTCATCTCATTAAATTTAGTAATACAAATTCTTTTTAAGTTGTGGATGTCATATTCTATATATCTTTGATACATACAGATATCCTAATATTGTTTATTAGCAGTGGCAGAGCCAGAAATTTCACAAACGGTGTTCAAAAGTGAACATGCTCTTCTCAAAAAGTGAAAAAAAATTGCTCCTAGTGAGATTCGAACACACAAACACATTAATTTTGTGTGTCATTACTCTTTCAAGATGCCTAAAGACACTACGCTATATCATATTGTTGTGTCAAGGGTGTCCAAAATATGTTATGTAGCCATTTTATTTATCATTTTACTTGTATATTGGGTATAGTTTTCCGACAAAGGGTGTCCAATTGGACAGCCTTGTATAAGGGTGGCTACGCCATTGTTATTAAGAGACAACAAATTACAATATATAGCATCTGATTGATCAACATTTAGCTTACACTCTAGCATTCATATGTTATATAAATGATTTATATGATAATATATTATCCTTTTCACTATTGTAGCAATGTTATTGATTTTTGAATTTCTTCTACTGTTCCCCACTTTGTCTTAAACACTGATTTTACGATAAACAAAATCATCAATCCACAAATAAATCCAAATATCAAGAATACACATCTACTAAATTCTGCAACCTTAGTCCAATCATTGATGTGAGAAATTTTATAGCTCTTAAATACAATGAAGTTTTTCACAATAATTGTAGCTTCAAGAAAAATTGTCATGTCCGATAGGAAATACACTTATGAGTCATGGAAGGATCTCTCTAAATACCGAATGATGATTGAATAGTAAAAAGGCTTCGAAATAGCATGTCTGAGCTGAAATTTGAGTAGGCATTATAGTAAGGATGATATTGAGAGGGACAAAAGGTGAAACAACATCTTCAAGTCCATCACATCGTTTAGGTAACTCCCTCTCTTATTTGTGAGTGTTTTTGTCACGACTCAAGCCTACACCCTGGACGTGGCCGGAATTCAAAAACCATTGTTGGACCCCAAGCGAACCCTCATCCTGGCTGACTACAAGCGAAAGACTAACTTGAACATACATAAGCATCAAATTCAAACAAACGTCTAAAAACAATTTATTGAATCTCAAAACTTTGCTAAATATACTGAGTATGAAATATAAGTTTTAAATAAAATATTTGAAACTGAAAGACTCTCCAAAACTGTTTATCTATGAAGCCTCGTCTATTAAGGAAGGATGCCATGACAAGACCCACGACACCTCAAAACTACTGACTGCACTACAAAAAACCCTTAAATTGCCAACAGATTTTACTAACAACTTAAGTTGGTTAGTATTCTACTAACAAATTACGAATATATTTCTAACTGAATTATGTTTTAAAACTTAACAACGAAATTCTAACAGATTACCAATCAAAATATTACTAACTAAGTATTTTAGTTGGTAAATACGGCGGGAAAAATGGCGTCGAATTTAGCAACTTTCTATTAATGGATTGCCAACTGAAATATTACTAACACACACTTTTTGTTGGTAATATTACCAACGAAGTATATATCGGTTGGTAAATATGACAAAAACTTTGTTTATTTAATTTATTAATATATTACGAACGAATTACTTACCAAACATTTACCAACGGCAAGATTGTGTTGCTAAATTTACCAACCAAATATAAATGTGTTGGTAAATTAGTAACGAAATGTAATTTTTTGGTAAACTTGCCAATCAATAGCCAATCAGTTGGAAATTTTACCAACGAATAAAGATTGTAGTTAGTAAATTACTAACATCACTAAAATAGTTGGTAATATATTAACCGATCATTAATCTATTGATAAAATTTACCAACATATTAATTATGAGTTGGTAATATTACAAATGAATATTGAGTTGGATAGTAACTATTATCAAGTGTGATAAAATTTATTGGTAAATTATTAATTACTTACTTATATTTGAATAGTTGGTAAATTTACCAGTTGAAGTTAATTTTTTTGATAAATCAGCGTCTAGTATTGAAACAATAAGTAAATTTAACGATATAACACTGAATCAATATTTTCCCCCAAATTTAAGCTTTAGTGATATATTTAATGATAGATATCAATTGTTATTTTGTAAAGAATTTAGTATTTAATAATAAAGTTATCTTTACTTCTATAATGTAATATTCACTAATAATTAGGGGCGGCCCAACCTTATATCAAGGGGAGTCAGCCGACACTGTTTCGTTGAAATTTTTTAGTATATATATATATATATATATATATATATATATATATATATATATATATATATGCAAATCTGAAGGAAAAAAAACAAATGTATATATTAATATTAATAATGACACTCCTTATATAAGTGAGCGCTTTGGATTGTTGGTCAGCGCCGCGAATGAAGAGTCATGTCTCACAAGTATTGTCCTCTCTCCTCCCTCTCCATATTTCGCTCGCCTCCCCTCTCTCTCCCAATCTCGCTTGCCTCTCTCCTCCTTCTACCAATCTCACTTGCCATATATACAAATGCATATGTATAATATACAATTATCTGACCTATATACATATACAATTCACCTCTCTTCCACTCTCTGCCCTCTCTCGCTCGTCTCTTTCCTCACTCTTCCAATCTCGCTCTCCTCACTCTCCAATCTCGCTTTCCATATGTACAAATGCATATGTATAATATACGATTATCTAACCTATATACGTATACAATTATATTCACCGCTGTCACGACCCAAAATCGAGCCGCGAGTGGCACCCACACTTATCCTACTATGTGAGCGAACCAACCAATCTAAAACCCCAACATATTGAACAAAAATACAAAGCGGAAGACTTAAAACTCATTATCCCCAAAATCTGGAAGTCATCATCACAAGAACATCTATTCTCAAGTTACTAATCTAAAAGTATCTAAGAAGCTAAAATAAATAAAAGGCTAGTCCATGCCGGAAGTTCAAGGCATCAAGACATTGAAGAGAAAATCCAGTCCAAGCTAGAAGCATTAGCTCACCCTGAAATCCGGTGTAGTGAAGACTGGCTAGAATTGTTGTTGAGTTGAAGACGATGGTACGTTTGCTGCATTCCCCAAATAACAAAGAAAGAAACAACAAGTAGGGGGTCAGTACAAAACACAAGTACTGAGTAGATATCATCGGCCAACTCAAAATAGAAAACAGTATATATCAGTTCATATCATAAATCAACTACAATACTCAACATGTAGCAACAAGTACTATAATCATCAATAAGTACTACCAAGTTCATCCATGAGGACTCAAGCCTCAATACCACACTCATTTGGGAAATTAGGTTCATTACATTGAGTATATTTTAACATCTCTCAAGATTCATTATCTTTCTTCCTCTTGTGTTGGTACGTGACACTCCGATCCCCTACTACTATGTGTCGGAACGTGACACTCCGATCCCCTAATTCTACGTGTCGGTTCGTGACACCCGATCCCCTAATTCTACGTGTCGGTTCGTGACACCCGATCCCCTAATTCTACATGTCGGTTCGTGACACCCGATCCCCTAATTCTACGTGTCGGTTCGTGACACCCGATCCCCTAATTCTACGTGTCGGTTCGTGACACCCGATCCCCTAATTCTACGTGTCGGTTCGTGACACCCGATCCCCTAA